>CABEGB010000195.1:0-52742 GCA_901521435.1 Crematogaster levior
GTAAATAAGGCCAAAATCTGCCTCGCGATGGAACCTAAACTAACCGTAGAAAAGTCTTTCTTACAACCCAAGAAAGACGAAAATCACCGTCATTTATCCGAGAAGTGGTGGGAAAGTTTTGGGAATAGCGTATTAACTGTTAGGCTTTAATGTTGATTTATACATCGAAACTAACAGTTTTTCCTGTATTAACTTTAAGAGATCGTATTATATTATTAATTATATCGTTTATATATATAATAAATAACAGAGGCCCCAACACAGACCCTTGTGGCACTCCATATTCGGTGGCAATTAATTTTGACCACTTATTATTGACACGGACCTGTTGTGTTCTATTGTTTAAATATGATTTTAACCATTTTAATACTATTCCTCTAATTCCATATTGGTATAACTTCTCTATTAATCTTTCTCTATCAATTGTTTCAAACGCCCGTTTAAGATCTATAAAAATTACTCCTACTATTTTTCTTTCACTTACTATTAATTTCCACTCGTCAATAATAGTTTGAATCGCCGTTTCACAAGAATATTGTTTTCTAAAACCCGATTGATGCTCCGTTATGATATTATTAGATTCAAAGTACATTTCAATTTGTTTTTTTACTACTAATTCTAATACTTTTTCGAAATTTGGTAACATATTAATAGGCCTATATTCACTTGCTTTTTTTGCCTTTTCTACTTTTGGTATCGGTATTATTGTCGATGTTTTCCAACTTTCAGGAAAACAACCTTCTCTCAAAGAATTGTTTATCAAATCGACAAATTCCTTCTTCACTGCGCAAGATGCTACTTTAAGTATGTCACTAGTTATTCCCTCTTCCGTACCTTTTTTATTTGGCAATCCCGTGATAATTTCCTCTAAGTCTTCTATTTTAATCATTTCAAAATTTTCTATACTGCTGTTATTTTCAATAACATAAATATTTTTTCTACTCCCCGGACTTCCGCTCGGACCTACACTTCTAAACTTTTCGCTATCTATAGATTTTACAATATTATTAATACTTTGTATATAATACATATTAAATTTATCAGCTATATTGCACTCGCTCACGTCTCCTAATATTTCAAAGTCTATATTTTCTATTTCTCTTATCTGTGTTGGTTTACCTCTAATTATTTCTTTTAAAGTTTTCCACATTTTTGTCGGGTCATTCTTATTACAATCTATCATGTTTTCGTAATATTCTTTCTTCTTTTCTTTAATTAATTTGACTACTGTATTCCTTTCACTTTTAAATTGCATCCAATTTTGTTGCGTATCATCGAATAAAGCATTATTATATGCTTCATCTCTCTTATTTGCTGCTACTCTTATATCATCTGAAAACCACTTTTTCCCTTTCCATGCTTTTGGAATTCTAAATTTTTTCTTAGGTGCTGTACTATCTAGCGCATCTACTATATTGTTGACAAATTTTTTCGCTATCTCGCTAACTTCTAAACCTTGGTCTTGTTCTATTCTGTCTTCTATTAATTTATTAAACTCATCTACATTAAATTCACTATAGTTCCTGCCGCTAAATTCTCTATATTTATCTATAACTTTATTCGCATTTAATGTAATTCTTAGCCACGCATGATCCGTTATTTTAGGCTCGTGGGTTACTTGTACTTTTACCTTATTATTAGCAAAGCATAAATCTATCATTGTTTGACTATCTTCTGTAACTCTCGTCGGTTTTTTTACATACTGTTTCATACCTAAACTTGCCATCATCGTTTGTAACTTATTCATATAAAACGAATTAACCATAAAATCTATATTAAAATCTCCTATTACCATACACTCTCCTTGTATTACTAACTCTTCAATTATATCCTTTAGAAACCTTACAAAGTCACCATGCGATGCACTCGGTGAATGATATAATACCATTATTACACCTTTATACAACTTTTCCTTTATCTCTATCGCAATACACCAACAATTCGATACTATTTTTTTCACCAATACTATTTCATATACAATATCGTCTCTTACATATAAAATAGTTCCTCCTGTATATCTATTTTCCGCATCACATCTAATTATTGTATAGCCTGGCACGTTTACTTTGTTATCTTCAATTTCTTCAGTCAGCCTAGACTCTGACAATGTTATGATTGCAGGATTCACTATCTTCATAATCTGATGTTGTATCTCATCTTCAGGGCCGGTTTGAGGATTTATGATGCCTGGGGCAAGGACTTAAAATGGCGCCCCCCTCCCCATTTTGACGGTGCCGTTTTCTCCACTCCACGCGCGTGCTAGTGGCCGGGCGCCGCAAAAAGCAGTACTGTGTACCACGCCAGTCTAGCAAAGGGGGCACCATCGAGTAAAGTGTCAAAATTTTTAAATGTATATATGTATATAAACAGTATGTATATATGTATACATAATAAATTATTTATTCAATTTGTAATAGTGAATAACAAAATATTGAGATAAATTATTATTAATACTGACGCAGCGCACATACACAGTACTGCTTCTTGCGGCGCCCGGCCGCACACAGCGCCCGGGGCGGCCGCCCCGCTCGCCCCGCCCTTACGCCGGCCCTTTTTTTTTTTTTTTTGTTGGCCCAGCGGAAATCTTTTATAGATACCCTGGAGGCCCGGGGGGAGCCTCCAGGGTTATGTGGGACTCACCGGGAGGGCAAGAAGTGTCCCTCCCGGCATACCCACTAAAACCGCTGGGGGGTGCCTATCCTCGGCCCATAATGAGGGGTGGAGGGGTATCGCTACGAGGCATTCGTCCCTCCACCCCTCGGGCGTGGCCGTATACGGCCTATGCCCGGTAGAGGGGTGAAATTAGTCTCCCCTCTCCCACACGGCATGACTTCGGCCGTGTACGGCCTCATTCCTGGGGAGGCAGGGGGCATTGACCCCCCACCTCCCTTACCTGTACAGATGATATGGGGGAGGTTCGGCACCCCGAAACCTCCCCCGCCCCTCCTGATGGTGTTGGGGGGCGGGAATTGCCCAGGAGCCCCCGCCCCTGGGCAACCCCCCGCCGGGAGGGAAAGATGGAGGTTCCCTCCCGGCCCTCTTGAGAAGATGGGGAAGGGGAATAAGTCCCCCTCCCCTAGGTGGGGTCCCCCTATTTTTACTTGGACCAGGACAAGATCGCCCTGGCCCTCGGGGGACCCCCCCTATCATTACCACGCCCGTAGATGGGCTGGGAGACGGCGGAGGATGCGCCTGTTCCTCCTCAATGTGCGAGGAGGAGGACCCCCGCCGTCTCCATCCATATTCCCCTCTCTCTGGGAAGGAGGGGGAGGAGAAGGAGGAGGTAACACCTCCCCTCTCCTTATCCTCTCGGCCTCCTCCTTCCGCGACATGACAACTTCGCAGAAGGAGGAGACCGCCCTCCACTTCTCATCTCCCTCCAACATTCCCCTAACAAGGGAAGGGAGGGAGAGGTCGGTGCCAACCACATCGGTCAGGGCCCGGCGCTCTGTGTCCCATGCGGGACACTCCTCCAAAGTGTGTTGCGCCGAGTCCCTGCCGGCCGCGCAGTGGTGACACCGCGTCGTACGCTCCCGGCCGATCCGGTGCAGGTACTCTCCGAAGCAGCCATGCCCGGATAGCACCTGCACCAGACGGAATGTTAAACCGCGTCCGCACCTGTCTATCCATTGGGGCAGACAGGGCTGGATGGCGCTGGTGGTCCTCACACCCGCCGAGGCGCCCAACAGGGAGGCTTGCCACGCCTCCAGGGCGCCCCGACGGGCTTTATCTCTTACCTCGGCCACGGCCCTGGCTGACAACCGGGCCCTCCCAATCCCCCCCGGGTTCCTCGTACGCCGGTAGAATTCGGCGTACGAGTCTGCCAGGAGGGGCACCGGGAGGAAGCCCGCCAGGGCCGTGGCGGCCGCATGCGAAGTGGTGCGGTAGGCCCGGACCGCTCTGATGGCCAACCGACGTTGCACACGATTGACTATTGCAACGATGCGTCGGTTGGCCGAGACGGCCCGGTGCCAAACTGGTGCTCCATACATGAGCACCGACCGCACCACATTCGCATACAGCCTCCTCACTTTGTGGTTAGGACCACCAACATTGGGCAGGAGGCGGCTCAGACCTGCCGCCATCCTGTCCGCTCTGGGAGTTACTCTTTCAAAGTGCTCTTTGAACTCCCAGAGCCCATCCAGAGTGAGGCCCAAGTATTTCATGTAGGGCCCCACCCAGACGCGGTCCTCCCCTACCCAAACCTGGGTAGGGGGAGGCTGCCCCTGATCCTTCCTGTGGAAGAAAATTGCTTCCGTTTTACTAGGGGCAACCTCCATTCCTAGGCCCCTGATGGAGCGTACGACTGCGCGGACGGCGGTGTTGGCGCCGTCACGCGCTTCCATCCAATTCCTCCCCCTGGACACCACTAATGTGTCGTCTGCATAGCAGAACAAGTGGGTGTCCCGGGGGAGGGCCGTCCAGAGTACCCTATTATACGCGAGGTTTCATAGCAGGGGCCCCAGCACTGACCCCTGCGGAACCCCGCAGGTCACCGGCCTGCCGATTGCCAGCTCCTCTTGATTAGTATAGAGGAGCTGCCTGTCCCGGAAATAATCCTGTACCACCTCTCGGAGGTACAGGGGGAAGCCATGAAACTCCATGGCCTCCCTCACCCATTCCCAGGGGAGGGAATTAAAGGCGTTGACGATGTCTAGCGACACCGCCAACGCCACGTCCCCCTCCCCGGTAATCCGGTCCGAGAGGGTCTTAACAGACATGATCGCGTCTATTGTCGATCGGCCCTCTCGGAAGCCGAATTGGGTCTCCGAGAGGTCTGGACCCACCCGAGACAAGTGCTCGACGAGGCGGCCTGCGATGATTCTTTCAAAGAGTTTGCCGACCTCGTCAAGCAAGCAAATCGGCCTGTAGGCCGATGGGGACTCCGCCGGCTTCCCCTCCTTGCGAAGCAGCACTAGTCTTGCTCGCTTCCACAAAGAGGGAAAGGTGCCCGTCCTGAGGCATTGCTCGAACAAGTTCCTCAGGCGGGCACCTACCTCGCTCAAGGCCAGGGCCCATACCCGACCAGGAACCCCGTCCGGGCCTGGGGCCTTTCTAGAGGCACCCAGTCTTCTGGCGGCCCGGACGAATTCAGTCTCTGAAATCCCGAACCCCGCCTCCCAGGGGGGCGGACCCCCACGCGGAGGGATCAAGAAGTCCCTCCGGGGGAAAAGCGCCTCCACCACCCGGTCGAGGAATCCGGGATCCAGAGACACGGTCACTGGGGGCGCCGCTGGTTTCAGACGATCCAAGACGATCTTATACGGGCGCCCCCAGGGATCCTGGTCGAGCTCCGCGATGAGCTCATCCCAGGCCCTGGCCTTGGCGTCGCGGATGGCCTTCCGCAGCGCGTACCGCGCTGCAGAGTACGCACTGCGAGCCACCGCGACCGTCTCCTCTTCATCTGTGCCCGCCCATCTCCGCCGGGCTCTGAGGAAATCGCGGCGCGCCGCGTTAGACTTGCGGCGCAATTCCGCGATCTCCTCACTCCACCAATAGGCCGCCCGACGGGGGGCGGGCTTGGCTCGGGGCATGGCCGCGTCGCAAAGGCGAGCGGCCATGGCCCCGATTTCTGCGGCCTCCACCTCCGTATCCACCTGGGCTGGAACGTCAGCCCAGGTTTCCGCGGAGGCAGCCGCCATCAATCGGTCCCTGTCCAATTTGGACAGGGACCACCTGGGGGGTTTGGCGCCCCCCTCACGGCGGCGGAGGAGCACCTCCAGGGGGGTGGCCGTAAGGACCATCTCAATAGTGAGATGGTCCGAGAGATTCTCTCGTTGGGCCACCTCCCACGACTGCACCAATCGCGCCGCCCCCGGGGTCGCCCAAGTCAAATCAACTATGGACTCCCCCCGGGGGCGGACGCAAGTGCTCCGGGAGCCCGTGTTCAGTAGCACGAGCCCCCTCTCTGCCGCCCAATCCAGCAAGACCCTCCCGCGAGCGTTGGTGAACCGGGAACCCCACGCCCGAGCCCAGGCGTTGAAATCCCCGGCCACTAACACGGGGTGGGGGAGGCAACGGCGCATGCCGTCCCCCAATTCCCGCAAGAGTTCTTTGAATTCCGGGAGGGTCCTTCTGGGGGGGGCATAAACCCCCGCGACATTCAAAGCACCCCACCTCGCTATAACAAATCCCCTCCCACTCACGATAAGGGAGATGGGAGGGGAGCGAGGGGAGTGCCTCCTCACTATGGCCGCGGAGCCGTCTGCGGCTGCCAACCAATTAGGGTCGGAATCCGGCACGCAGTACGACTCCGCGATCACACCTAGGCCCGAATCACGCCCGGCGAGGTCTTGTAGGAAAAGATCCTGGGCCTGCCGGGCGTGATTCAGATTGACCTGGAGAAGCCGCGTTGGCGTGAAGGCGACTACACGCCCATCGGCTCCCCCTGGCCCGGGCCATCCACGTCCATGGCCTCTGTCGGGACGACAGCGGCCACGGTAATGGCTGTTGACTCGTCAGCCATGGGGTCCTCCGTGTTCACTACCTTTGGGAGAGCACGCGGCTCCCGCTCGGGGAGCGGAACTTCAACTTGGCCCTCTTTCGGGGGTTGAGATGGAGCGGGCGCCGGTTTCGCTCCTTTACTACTTTTCTTCTTGGGGGGTCGGCACGCCGGACCCCCCATGCGGTGCACATGTGGCTTCCCCGCGGCCTTACAGACCGCGCAGGAGACCACTTCCGTGCACTTACCGGCCAGGTGCCCCGAGGCGCCGCAGCGGTAACAACAACCGCTGCGGTCCTCGTTCGGGCACCTGGCCCTAACGTGCCCCCTTTCCAGGCATCGGTAGCACTGGAGGGGACGCACGGGTAGGAGGTCAACTCCCACCGTAGCCCACGCCAACTGGAGCCGGCCTCCTTGGGCTATCCTGTTGGCCGCCGCGACGGGGCACCGCACCAACATGGTGCCCAGCCCCCTCGGGCGGGGTGAGGGCCTGATTTCCCCCACCCGTACCTCCGAGGATGGGCACCCTCCTTTGACCGCCACCGCCTCGGCGACCTCCTCGGCCGTGACGGAGGGTTCCACGCCCCGCAATCGAAGATCCACAGATTTGCGGGGGCGGGACACCCTCACGTCCGGCTCATTGGAGAACAGGCTGGTCATCCTTTCCGCCAGCCTGTCCGCCTTCTCATCTTTGCCAGCGCCGGTCACCTCTAATATCATGGCTCCGGTCAGGGCTTGTCTCGGTTTGACCCCAGCGGTGATACCGACCTCCCTGAGGGAGATGCTCTTCTTGGCAAAAGCCATGATCTCCGCATATCTCCCCTCAGGGCAGGTAATCACCACCGCTGCAGAGTCGGGGCTCTTCCTCTTCCTTGGAGTAACCCTCTTCTCCCCACCTTTCCCTTTAGGGGGAGGGACGTGGGGAGGGGAGGCGTTATAATTCCTCTTGGGGGGGGTTGCGGCCTTAGCAGCAGCAGCCCCCTTCTTAGCCTTCCTCCCAAGCACCGCGCTCCATGCCTCTCCCCGTCGCCCTGAGTTGGCGGAGGAGGAGGAAGGAGCGGGCTGGGAGAGAGGGGGGGAAACCATACGGGAGGAGGAAGACTCCCCCCGGCTTCCAGCGCCAGCCCTACCCTCCTTAGTGGGGGGAGGCGGGGGCTGGGAGTTGGGTCTCTGTGGAAACGGATGAGACCCCGTAGAGGTCTCCTGCTTCTTGGACTTTCCCTTCTTCTTCCCCTTTTCGGGACCCTTGTCCACCAAACTCCCCTTAGCGGGGGGGGGGTCGGAGCCGAAATTCTCTTTAGAGCCGGCTCCTTTCGGCTGGGCTCGGGTCCCTTGGAGGGGACATTCAGGGAGGAGAGCCGGTCGAGGAATATGCGGGTAACCTCCTCGATAATGGTCTCCTTCATTCTATTAAGGTCACTCATGGTGACCGGCGCATCCCTCTCAACGCCCTCGCGCCTTGATGGGGAGAGATTGAGAGGGTTATTATTAATTTCTGGCCCTTCTGGGATCCGGGTGGGCGGATTACCCAGAAGGGATGGCCGGAGGGCCGGAAACTCCTCAAGGTCCCTCCTGCTAACGAACATCCTTTCAGGGGTATAGTCAGGGGGAGGGGCCTCGTCCGACAAGTCCTCCATGAGCGCGGCCCGTGTCTTGGACCGCGTCAGGGGGGGAGAGCCTGGAGGGGAGGCGCGCTCGAGTTCCTCCACCTTTCTGCGGAGGTCCGCCACCTCCTCGGGAGTGGCCGTCCGAAAATTTTCGGAGGCCTTTCTCATTTTGCCCTCCCAGTTCTTCAACCGGGAGGCAGAGTTGCTAGGAGGGCAGCTAGGATCCATGGCCCGAAGGGCCACTACATCCATTTGATCCTCCTTCCGCTTCCTATTTTTGTCCGTGATCGCCTCCTTTGTGAATTGCCCAGCGTGTGCCGGGTCATTGGGCTTGCGACCACGGGAGTTCCTCCTGGGAACCTTGATGGCCCGAGAGTCCAGCTCTCCCTCACTGGAGGAAGATCTGGTCTCCCTGACCACCCGCTTCTTGCTCCCTGTCCCCTTAACACTGCCTCTGTCCGGGACAGGGATCAGAGATCGTTTAACCGATCTCTGCGCCAACAAGGAGCCCGAAACGTCCTCCATGGAGGAAACTGCCGACGGGACCTGGGATCGCGTTAGCATCACACAGGGTATGCGATCCTCTTGCATTGGGACCATGGGTGTCGATGGTCCCGGAGCTGGTGATGAAGAGGCAGGAGTCTCCATCTCCTCATCATGGTCAGCACCCCCACTCAACCTGAGAGGGGGGTCTACGGGTATGAACCCCTTCGCAGACGCATTTGTCCCGGAGGTGCCTGCGGTGCACACCTCCGGTAGCCCGGCGTCTGATGACGACGGGAGAGAGGCCGGGACAATACCCCTCTCTCGCCGACTCCTGGGTGTCCGTTCACCCTGGAGTAGTAATAATCCGCTTTACCTTATTCATTTTCATGAAAAATAAGAAGGGTGGTTTGTTTTCGGGGTGGCCTTCCCCTAGGATGGTTGGCAACCAAGCCTATCGACCCCGTCCTGGCCCGAGCCAAAATGGCTCCACCGCCACCCCAGCCCTACCTCGGAATACGTCCGAGCGGCCTGGGGTGGCCCGGCCCGGTGGGCCCGGGAGTTCCGGAACACCACCGGCCCGTCCCTCCACCTTCCTCACGCGTACTGCAGGACTGCATCCCGCAGCCGTTGGGAGAGAAGGAAGGGTATTCCCCCCTGCCAGGGCCCCCACGCGTCCGGAACACCGGCCGCGGGGGGAGCCCAGACAATCGGGAGCACCCATCCAACACTTCGCCGCCCCGGCCCTGACCTCGGAATAAGTCCGAGCGGCTCGGGAGCGGCCCAAACCCTGGTGCGCTCTTAGACCCCGGAAAATCCGGGGAGCCCCTCCACCACGACAAGGTGGCGCACCGTCGGAGGGGCTTACGCCGGCCCTGCTCATCTTTGTGTGCTATCAAACTTTGCGCATTTGTATATAGTAATAACTCCTCCTTATTCCTTGATTGCTATTTACTATCTTCCCAGCCGCTCTTCTTTTTTCTTCCTTCAATGCCCTCTTGAATGTCGGACAATCTGCACTAAGGGCATCATGGTCCTCGTCTATTTTCAAATTGTATGTTTTATTTTTAAACATACAATTTACACATTTCTTCTTAGTTGCTGTACAATCACTCTCTTTATGACTTCCTGCACACTTATGACAGGTTTCATTTCTCGTACAATTTTTTGCTAGGTGATAATACCCCCAGCATTTAAAGCATCTTTTAACACTAACATAGTTGACCACAGGACATTTCCTCCATCCTACATTTAATTTCTCTTTCCTCAGCATTGATTCATATGTTTCTTCATCCACCTCAATTATTATTGATCCATTCTCTTCTCTCCTTCCCCTCATCTGGCTATTTTCTCTCTTTCTTACTAATCTTTTCAATATTTTGAAGTGGAATACATCCTTTGTTACCTGAATTTTATTCTGTTTCTTAATTATATCTATTAAATTCTTGTCTTCCATTTTTATTTTTTCCTCACCAATATTAATGATTTTCAATTTGGGTTTCATCTGCGTTCCCTCCGCTATATTGAACTTATCTCCCAGCCTATCTTGCACAGTATCTTTCAATTTCTTCATCTCTTCACCAGTCTCACATCCCACAATTACTGCTCCTTTACTACCCTTCTTTAATTTCGTTATTCCCAATGCCATATATTCTTGTCAATATTATCTTTAATCATCTGTTTAGTTGTTCCACTCTCTTGTTGTATTTTTAGTTTAACAATTATTACATTTTCCTTCTTTCTTTCCTTAATCACATCACTGTAACTCCTTTGAGATCCTACTGCTGCTGATCCTCCTGCTCCTCGTTGTATCATTCCTCTCAGATCTTCCAGCTGTTGTTTAATACTTCTTATTTCTTCTCGGACAATTTCTCTAATTATCAACTTAATTTCCTTCCTACAAACTGCTTCATCCTTTATTACCTTCACTGTCTTTACAAGCCACTCTATCTTCCCATCGATGCTCGATGTTCCTGTCATACTCGTTATACTTTCCATCGGCTCTGTTGACCCTGTGGAACCTATCTTTTCCCTGCTTCTCCCCTCCACTGCCAATGACTTATCCTCCTCGATTAAGAATTTCTCATATGGACCCGGACAAGGTACTATTTCTTTATTCTTATCGTACACCTTATGTTTACTAACACATCCTGGGTGATAAAACAGTTTCACACAAGACTTACATGCCACTACTTGACTTTTAATTGGCTTCTTACATGCCGAACATCGATATATTCAGCATACAACTCGTCCATATCGCTGATTTATCGGCCGCGGCCGCCAACGAGCATTTGTGTTGAATCAACAGTACTCGCGTGGCAACCGCGCTTGCCGAATCAACTACGTTGGCACCTGTATGGACACCTGTCTTTCGAACCGCAAAGTCATATAACAAGTTCACTTCTCCCTCACATAAATTTAGCACATCCCGACTAGATAACACACACAACTGCAGATAGTTTATATCAGAACCACTATGACAACTTTGGCTCTGATTAACCCTCTCCAACCACCGAAAAGTAGGTGAATTTTAGGGAGCGATGTGACACACGTCCACCTTCCTCGAGAGAGAGAGAGAGAGAGAGAGAGAGAGAAAGATAATGCAAATATTTAAATTAATCATTATCGAAACACTGTTACATTTTATTCATGCACTTTAAGAAGCATGCCACTTACTTTTCAGAGTCAAATTGTGATAAATTTTGTATCTATATTTTAACGATATTTATTTTGCATTTGTATTTTGAATAATTAATATCTGATTTTTTATAGTTGTATGTTATGTCAGATAATCACTAACCTTTTTAAGCGTGTAGCTTCTTTGTACTTGACATGAGAACTTTTTTATTTATGAATTTTGGGTTTATTTAATATTTACCCGTTTCAAGCAATAAGACAACACTTTTTGATCAATAAGTTACTTGCTGAAAATACGGTAATAACAAATTCAAAATCGGAAATTGATACGAAAATTCGAAATTTTACTACAGAAAGGTTGGAGATTTTTAATCTAAACCATTTTCATAACTCTTTCATTTTAATTATTTATTCCATCCATCGAAAGTTTTTTGAGAGCAGGCCGCCATGTTCTTTTTCCGAGTCATTAACAAATTAGTACTCTGGAATTACAAGCAACTATTTTTCATTGTCCAGGCTTGTATAAATTTCAAATCAAACTTCAATAAACGACTTTTATATTTTGTGCACTAAGAATAACATATCACTTATGTATTTTCACTTAGAGTCAAATTTTAATCAATTTTACTTATATACACCTTATGTATGTATGTTCATTTTGAATTTGCACCTTGAATAACATATCAGTTATTTTTCGTGGTAATATATTATTAAATTTATTATATTATTTATTTTATTAATTTATTTAGATAATATACACTTTATGTATGTTCACTTTGAACTGGCACCTTGTATAATATATCAGTTACTTTTCATGGTGATATATTATTAGATAATCATTTAAATTTGTAAAAATTCAAATTCTTGAGGGTCTATTTTTGAACATGGCTTGACCTTTTCATTTATGATTTTTTGGGATATATGTATATTCATATTTTATTCACTACGTTCACTGAGTTTTGAGTATTATTTTAAGTATCTTGTTAATATCCTTTCTTGTCAGTTGGGCCAAAATATAGGTAATTTTTGTGAATTTTTTGTGGAAAAAGTAAACAAAATAAAACATTCAATGTTTCTGTACTGTATTTATTACACTTTTAAGTATACTGTAAAAAATTGTCAGCCGATTTAATGAATTTACTGAAGCGAGGTAAGGGGCAACGGCAACCTCTACGCGAAAAACATAGCGCCATGGCGGAAGTCCTCCAGGTCGTAAAATTTGTCTGAAACAGCCAACCAATCGATTTTCCTGTTAAGAACAAATGTAATTCTAGAGTAGACAAAAATTTAATTTGAATAACAACTTATAAAATGGCGGCATTTAAAAAAAAATTATTCATTTTTACTACAAATTTTCGATACTTTTTTGCTGCTAAAAAATAATATATTGCATATATCGATAAGATAATAGTCTACTCTATAGATAAAATAGTTTAAAACAAGACCCTTTTTCCGAACGCTCGTGACAGCTCGCCGGACCCGGGGTTCGAAGGGTTAATCGTGAGAAACGAGAGTTTCGAGATAGAAGATAATCCTTTATTTTGGACAATAGTGAATTTCTTATATTACAAGACGCGATCGTGGATGATATATACAATGACGTGAAGCAGACGGTGTAATGAAATGAAGATGGTATATACAATGACGTTGGATGAACCACGCGATACAATGTTAAGGGTTTCGAGTTTCCGATTAACGTGATGGTAATGGTGACGGTATGATAGGTCCCGATACGTGGGGTGCGCGGTAGCGTCGGGCGTTGTGTGGTACGCGCGGTAGCGTGGCGAGTCGGCGCTCGCGGTGCGATCACGCGGTAAGCGCGTGATGCGACGTCGCGTATCAATGGCCGGAGTATTTAAAGGACCGCGTATTTCGTTGCCGTAACAATGGCAGGTCGCGTCGCGTGATTGACACTTGTAGGTCGGGCGTGAAGGCGCGGAATTGCGGGTGGTCGCGTAGAGGAGACGACCGGGCCGAGAACGCTCGGCGGTAACGGAAAACGCTCCGCTGCACTCTGGTCGGTGTCTCAGGGATATGGCGTGGGTGTCCGGTGCTGGTGCGGAAGTCGAGAACTTTCGACGGAGGCAGAGAACACTCTACCCCATGTCCCGTATTCTGGTAGGAACCCGTGGGTGGCAAACGGCCGAGAACTCTCGACGGAGGCGGAGAACGCTCTACCCCACGCGGATGACACCGAGACAGGTTTTGTCGAGGATGCGATCTACCGAGAACACTCGGCGGAAGCAGAGAACACTCTACTCCCTGGTGTTGTCGCTCTAGGAAACGGATTGAGGATTGCTTGCTTGCTTCGGCTTAATTCTTCGGCTTGCTCGCTCCGGAATCGGTACTTTGCTAATTGTGAGCGTCTTTTTATATCCGACACGCGCTAATTACCACGGGAAGGGGATTATCCCCCGCCATCGGTATACGCGTGCCGGGGTATAGGAGCGGGGAGTCGGTTTCGGTTATCGCTCGGCGCTCGGTTCTTTCCGGATCCGTTCGGTTCTGATAACGCGAGGCCGTTAGCCTCAAGCGTTATTCGGTATACAATAATTTAAAATAATGTGGGGCGCACCGCGCCCCGTTCTGCCGTTTGGTCGGATATTCTGACCGGCAGTACGATGCTTTCTGGGGAGCATCGTTACAAGTTTTATATACAGGGTTATTCAGAACAATCCCTGCAGATTGAAATGTCGTATTCCTGAGTAAATTCTGAGATGATTTTTCCTTTACCAAAATTTTCTCCGAAGCTTAGTTTTTGAATTATAAAGAGAAATAGTTAACGAATTACGGAAAGAGTACGGAAGGTAGGCAGGGGCGACGCAACTCATCGTCCGACGCAGGTGATTATGTGGAGCGCCTCAGCCTTAGCCCATCGCTTTACGTATCGATGCACACGCACATGACACATTCTCGCTCTCTCTCACTCACTCACTCTCACTCTGACTTATTCTCATTCTTGCTCACTCACTACCATTTATTTTTGTAATTAAGAAACTAAGCTTAAAAGATAATTTTGCAAAGAAATGTAAGTGTCAGAATTGAGTCAGGAATACGACATTTTTCTCAATCACTTACCTGTAGAGATGCGATGACTTCGTGTTATTGTAGTTCCTTGAGAGAGATGGATGGATTGTATTTCTTGTGACTTCTACAACTTTTTGTAGATATTAAATCGCGTTCCCACTGATAATCCACAGCTGAGTAATCACACGCAAAATATTCTTCTTTTATAAATTTACGTTTCACACATTTTCACGTTTCACTCACTCGATCACTAATCACTGTCGATCACCGAGTAATTACTTGACTGAAAAGAAATCACTCAAAGAAATACACACGATACACAACACGCGACACGTGTTTACTTCGCGACAGCAAGCAGTCGACTGATTTTTGGTTATGGTTGTACTAGCGCCAACCGTAAATTGCCGCATTCTGAATATTGAAAATATTTGATCAATCGCACGCTTGCATTTACGGTTGACAGCGCTAGTACAACCATAACCAAAAATCAGTCGACTGCTTGCTGTCGCGAAGTAAACACGTGTCGCGTGTTGTGTATCGTGTGTATTTCTTTGAGTGATTTCTTTTCAGTCAAATAATTACTCGGTGATCGACAGTGATTAGTGATCGAGTGAGTGAAACGTGAGTGAAAATGTGTGAAACGTAAATTTATAAAAAAAGAATATTTTGCGTGTGATTACTCAGCTGTGGATTATCAGTGGGAACGCGATTTAATATCTACAAAAAGTTGTGGAAGTCACAAGAAATACGATCCATCCATCTCTCTCAAGGAACTACAATAACACGAAGTCATCGCATTTTCTACAGGTAAGTGATTGAGAAAAATGTCGTATTCCTGACTCAATTCTGACACTTACATTTCTTTGCAAAATTATCTCTTAAGCTTAGTTTCTTAATTACAAAAATAAATGGTAGTGAGTGAGCAAGAGTGAGAATAAGTCAGAGTGAGAGTGAGTGAGTGAGAGAGAGCGAGAATGTGTCATGTGCGTGTGTATCGATATGTAAAGCGATGGGCTAAGGCTGAGGCGCCCCACGTAATCACCTGCGTCGGACGGTGAGTTGCGTCGCCCCTGCCTACCTTCCGTACTCTTTCCGTAATTCGTTAACTATTTCTCTTTATAATTCAAAAACTAAGCTTCGGAGAAAATTTTGGTAAAGGAAAAATCATCTCAGAATTTACTCAGGAATACGACATTTCAATCTGCAGGGGTTGTTCTGAATCACCCTGTATGTTTAAAAAAAATTGAAGTGATTCGTTGAAAATTGCATGAGTTATTACTTCCGCCAAGTCGAAAAAAAGTGATTTTCGGGAAAACGCGATTAAAGTTTCAAGTTAAGTTTTTGTTGATGTAAATGTTTATATTTGGATTTACAGCTAATCAGCTATTCCCAGGCCCATACAGGATCCCCTCAACTGTCTCGAAATTGCGCAAAGTAGCCAATGTTTCGTTGGTTCGGGCCATTTTTTGCTCTATGGCTATATAAGAGATTCGTTTCTCTGCGTCTTTCGTGCGCGTTGCGTCACGCGTTGCGTTCACAGACATACAAATCTTCATGTGGTGATGCCCATAGTTTCCATTATTTTTAAAACTGGTTTGAAATCTTCATTAAAAATACAGGCAGCTACAAATGCGGCTATTTCAATAATATTACTGCCGCAGAAAACGTGTTTTGGCGCGAACTGCCATATAGTTTTATTAAAGCTTTCATTATTATTTTGTGTAAAACCGCCAAGGCAACGAACCAGTAAATCTTGCGATGACAGATCTTCATAAATTGGTCGAATTACTTTCTGCACTGTAGAGTCGAGAGGAGAGGAGTGATTGTAGTCCTTCAAAAGTTCCAGCCGCTTCAGCTTGCCACCACTTACACCATGATACCGTTACGAATTTCACTTTGCGCTTTTAACACATTATTCTACGCATGTAGGACTATCAAATTATGGAAAAAAAAATTTTTCGATTTTTTTTACCAAACTGACAAGAAAGGACCCTTAAATATTTCCTAAAAAATAAATTTCTAATTGTGCGCATTATTCGGCATATTAATTCGATTCCCGCTGAAGATATATCTGAGTTGACGCATCTCCTTCTCGAGACAGCGAGATCATCAATAAAGGCTACTTCGTCTGGCTGAATTTTCTTTATTTTGAAATTAGAAGTGTATTTAATTTGTGTAGGTGTGTTTAATTTGTGTAAGTGTATTTAAGTTGTGTAAGTTTCAATTAATTTTTCCATTATTTTATTATCATTCTTTCATTATTCTTTCAGATCACAATTTTCCTTCTTTTATCATTTTTCTTTTGGTTATTTTTGAATTATTAAGTGAAATCCGTCAGTTACTAAACTCCGGGCATCCCCTGGTAAAGTCGGTGCAAACAGAGTGACCAGAAAAATAAAACGAAGTACTGCGCGTTGTAAATGCAGGACGTTACACCACCAACATAAAAACTAATTGCACTCTTTGCTTGTGGAGGATCTATCTACATCGACAGTATTACTATTTACCTAAATCTACATATTCATAGTACTGGTTTCCATCATACACTATCTGCTGTCGAATTGCAATCTTATCAATTATTAAGTTGCAAAGTACCGAAGTTTCTATATTACACATTTTACTATTAATGCACACAAAACTTCATTTGTAAACTCTGGCCGGCCATTTAACATAGAATACCATTTACGGATGGTTAAAAGTTCCGAAAGAAGATTTCGAAATTTTTTACACACATAATTCTATGCTTTTGAGGAGTAAGAATTCGTGGTAAGGACAAATGCTCTTAGTTCTGCAGAACACTTTTTCCTCGAACCTTTCTTTCGTTTTAAAATCTCGTTAACAACTTCAGGGATTTCAGCCTGAGAAAGAAAAAAATGAAAAAAGGGAGGATTTAAATAGAAAAAAAGAAGAGGATTTAATAATAAGTAAAATACTAAGGAATAATAGGAAATTAAAGATAGATTAAGGATAAAAAAGCAATTACAGTATACAATATATTATAATAATTTATTACATAAAATACAGGATGGACGATTTTAATCGATACAGTCGAATCTCGAAAACCAAACCCGGGAGAAAAAAATGTTTCAAACAAAAGTTGTTTGGTTTCGAGGGGGTCATAAGATGGTACCATTGGTTTGACCTTGAAGAGTCATTTAAAGGTCACATGAAAGTCACCTCAATTTTTTTTAATGACACTCTCTATTTTTTTATTACATATTCTTGTAGCTGACCTCGAGAGCTTTCCAAAACACTATAATAAAGTATTTTTTCATTAAATATTTTCCGAGTTATAAGGCTTGAAATAATTTTTTAATTTTACATAAAATATCTCGTAAAATATTCATCTTTCGATGACCTTATCTCAATACTTTTATGCACAAAATAATGAGAGAAATCAATTAATGCAAAGAAAACAGAAAGTTGTTTTTAAGAAAAAATATGTACTTGTTACTTACAAATTGCTTATATTATATTGCTTATATTGCTTATATTGCTTATATTTTATTTTATTATTATTTTTAATTATTATTATTATGCGGTATGTGTGTCGCCTCAAATATTCCCTGGTACTCCTATTTTACGTGAGTATCAAGTAAGTAGGAGGTTTTTTGTTTTTATTTATTGGGGTGGGTTAAGGAATTTTACGGACTAAGTGGCATGTTTTTAGTTTACGGCTTTTTGGTTGTGTGTATTTGTGTGTGTAGATTGAGTTTATGTAGATTTTGTGTTAATGAGAATGGTGTGACTCCTGTTGGTGACATGATGAATGGTAGGATAATGATTTTGTTTTGTTTCCATGTCTGTTTTATGTCTATCGCTAGTGGTGTGTATTTATCTATTTTTTCTTGTTCTTTGGTTTTTATGTTTGTGTCGTTGGGGATAGCTATGTCCAGAAAGTAGATGACTTTGTCTTCCTTCAGTGTAAGCGTTATATCTGGTCTGTTGTGTCCGACTGTTCATCTGTGTGTAATGTAGTGTCCCAGTATAGTTTGATGTAATTGTTCTCCAGTATTGTCTGTGGATGATACTTGTAGTATGGTGTATGCTCTGTGATGAGTCTGTGTTTTAGTGCTATTTCTTGGTGGATTATTTTAGCTACTATATTGTGCCTCTCTGTGTATTCTGTACTAGCGAGGAGTTTACACCCACTGGTGATGTGGTCTATTGTTTCTGGGTATTGGTGACATCTTCTGCACTGGTCGTTTTGTGTGTTTGGATCTTTCAAAATGTGTTTCATGTAGTTTTTAGTTGCTATCACCTGGTCTTGTATTGCTATTGTAAATCTTTCTGTTTCTGGTTGTAGTTCTCCTTTTGTTAACCATGTGTATGAGTATAGTTTATTGATGTGTGGTTGTTGTATTATGTTGTAGTGTCTGCCGTGTAGTATATTTTGTGACCATTTTGTTGCCTTATCTGTTGTGTGCGTTTCATCGTTGTTGTTAATATCTCGTTCTTCTGGTTCTTGTTGTTGACTAAGATTGAGTGGTGTTATATTAGTGTCTGATGTGTTAATTGCTCTGTGCAGTGAACTGTCTTTTTTATTGTGGAAGTATTGTCTTAAGTTGTTGATTTGTTTGTTGTGTAGCTGTGTGATGTCTATGAGCCCTCTCCCCTCTTGTGCACGTGGGAGTGTCACACGTTGAATGCACGATTTGGGATGGTGCATGCGGTATTTAGTTAGCATGGTTCTGTTTAGTCTGTTCAGTTCTTCAGTGTCCGTATTCGACCATTTGATAACGCCAAATGAGTATGTGAGAAGTGGTATTGCGTATGTGTTTATTGCTTTCATTATGTGTTTAGAATTAAGTTTACTTTTGAGTATGGATGTGATTCTTGCTTTGTATTTCTGTGTCTTATTTGTTGTTTAATGTTTAATGTTTTTATGTTGTAGTTTTGTATTTTGATGAAATTATGTTGTAGTTTTGTATTTTGATGAAACCCTAGATTTGTATGTTTCTTGTTCTTGATGTGATGAGCTGTTCATTCATTGTCTTTATTTCCTTGTTCTCCTCTTACCTGCCTTTTATCATTTTGATTGTTTTACATTTGTCTATTCCAAATTCCATGTTGATGTCTAAACTGTAGTCTTCTGTTGTTTTGATAAGTTGTTTGATTTGTGTAGGTGTTGAGGCGTATAATTTAATGTCGTCCATATATAGTAAGTGACTGATGATATGTAGTGTTCTTTTTCTGTATTTTATTGCGTATTTTATTGCGTATCCTTGTTTTGTGTTATTGAGTGCTTGTGAAAGTGGGTTTAGGCAGATGCAGAACCATAGTGCGCTCAGCGAGTTTCCTTGGAATATTCCCCTTCTTATGTGTATTTCTTGTGTTTCTATTTGATGTGCGTCGGTGTGTAGATGTATTTTTGTTCTCCACGTGTTCATCACATGTGTTAGGAACTGTATGAGTGTGTCGGGGATTTTGTATATTTCTAGGACTTGTCGTAGCCAACTATGTGAAACAGAGTCGAATGCCTTCTTCTAGTCTATGTAGCACGTGTGTAGAGGTTGTTTCGTTGTTGTTCTGCCTGTTTCATTATTGTACTGTTATAAGTTGTTCTTTGCATCCTTGACTCTGTTTACGACAGCCTTTCTGTTCTTCTGTCATAATGTTATATTGTGTGAGATGTAGTTCTATTTTTTGCGTGATTAGTGATTTATTATTTTGTATAGTGTTGATAGGCATGTGCTGATAGGTCTGTAGTTGGCAGGATTTTCTGTATCATTGTTTTTTGGTTTTACGTATGTTCTACCTTCTGTGAGGAAGATTGGTGTTTTGTGTGAGTGTTTGATAATGTCTGTTATGCATGTGGCTAGGTAACTGTGTGTTGATGTGAGCTGTTTGTACCAGTAGTTTTGTATTCCGTCCATTCCAGGGGCTTTCCAGTTATGTGTTTTCTTTGTTATCTGCGTGATTTCATCAGTTGTGATTGTTATATTTATTCTATTGTTAATGTGTTGGTGCTTCTGCTGTTCTGTTTCTATTCACTTGGCTGTGCTATTATGTTTGCTCCACATTGTTTGCCAGAACGTGGTTATTGCTTCTTTGCTTGGTGGGGTTATCTTAGTTTCTTCTGTATTGTTTAGATTGTTATAAAATCTTTTTTCATTGTTTCTGAATAAGTTGTTTTGTAGTTTTCTGGTGTTTGATTCCTTATATCTGCAGAGTCTACTCGAGTATACGGCAAGTTTCTGTTTGAGTGTGTCCATGATTTCAATTATTGGTTTATTGTTATTTTGTATTATTTGTTGTATATGTTTTGTTATTTTCGCATGGTTTCAAGGAGGGAAACGTCGGCATAGTCCAACTTACATATTCTCGCCAAAAAACGAGGAATAAATTGTCATCATGCTTCTTTTACGGACTTGATCGCATGTCACCGTTGAGATCGTCGTGCCATACGGTTCATTGACCTTAGGTTTATTGTTATCGTTACTGTATGTTACCGATGAGTTGTCTACGTAATGTTCGCGTACTGTTATATTTATTCTTATTTTACTTCTATATTCTCGCTTACGCGGTTCATTTTCATATATATATATCTGTTTGTTCTATCGATTACATTATTCTATTTTTTTAATCATACATGTATTCATATGTCATACAGTTATATTAACCGTTTTAGGTTCGAACACGTTTATACGTTTTACCAGTCCTTATGACTTTTTTTTTTTTATTGCTGAAGAAGACTCAGTGTAGTCGAAACGTCCAATTTGTTTTATATGTTTTAGTTTGAATAAAACTTGAGCGATTTAATTTATATATTTTTTGTTATAACATCCTTTAGGCTCGATTGATGCTTCTAGTGGCCTTCTTATTTCTCATGCAATTTGATTTTGTTTATATCGAGCGTGGATTATTGTTTTAATATTTTGTTATTTTGTTTGATCTGTTGCCGTTGTTGTACTGTGTCAGTCTTCCTATGTCTTTTCGTAGTTTTGTTATATGATTGTCTAATCTTATTTCCCATTTTGATTTCCTAGGTTTACTGTTGTTATTTATTTGTAGTGTTGGAGTTTATTTTGCTGCGATCATTGTTGTGTATGCAGCGCTGTATATGAGTGTATGAATTTGCTCTAGTGTGTAGGTTTCAGGTATTATGGTGGGGATGATCTCGTTGATGATGTTGAGCGTTACTTGGAATTCTTTTGTGGTTCTTGGTTTAACTATTCTAGGTCTACGATTGGCTTCGATGTTCTGTCACTGCGTGTATTGTTTGATCAGTTCTTGCGTTAATTTCGTTGTTGTTTCGTTTTCTGGATTTGTGTTTTGTGGAGGGTTGATATGTGCGCGTGTGTCTGTATTTTGTGAGTCCTGTTCTGGTTCATTATCTGTTTGAGTGCTTTGAGTATTGGATCCAATTAGGTCGACTTGAGTTTTTTCTTGTGGTTCGTCGTTTTTTGCTGTCAGTTGTTGTGGTGTGTTTCTTATGTTATTTGTTGTCGTTTGTGGAGGTGTGTTTTGGAGATTGTATTGGTTTCATTCAGTTCTGCTGCTATTTCTTCTTTTAATTCCTGTAGTTCCTCTAGTGATAATCTTTTGTTATTGACGATAACTCTCCTCTGGTCCAGTAGCCTTTGTTCTGTTAGATGTGTTAGGTGTGGATAGGTTTTTTTGTGAATAGTTCGTGTAGTGCAAATCTATATCCTGTTTTTATTGTTTCTAAGTGTGTTGCTCTATAGTAACAACGCATGACATGTCGGTTCATGTTATCATCCCAAGCCATACGTTGTCTGAGTTTCCCAGCTTTGGTGGTCGCCTGCTGACTTGCATGCGAAACATCCATAGCTGGGGTTTGAGTTGCCGGTGTCCTTGTGGTTCCGCTACATGGAGTGACGCCACTCGCTTCATCCTCCTCCATGTCAGTCTGAACGACGGTTCCGAACAGAGACAGACTGACACTCTGCGCCTCGGCTTTTCTTATAATCCCTCTTTTCTTCCATTCTTTGAAATTTAAATAGGTTGCAAGCTCTTGCGAGCAGGCCTCCGACCGCCAGGGTTCGGTCGCCCCTGACATGGGGAACAGACACTACAGGGATTTTCTCTTTATTGTGGTTTTTCCGTTTTTATTATTATTATTATTATTATTGTTGTACGAAAACCTTCGATCTCTCGTAACAAAAGAAAGATGTTTATTTTTTCCGCCGATTCGTCCGCGCGCGGGGGGCAGAGCAATTATTAACACTCGCTCTTAATTAATGGTTTTATTTCCAATCCGTCAATCTTTGGTTACAGTCTCGCTCGCACGATCGTTACGCGCCGATAAAACAACTTCGAGGATGTCTCGCGTACGTCCGCACTCTCGATGCTCCGCTCTCTTACTCCGGCTAGAACGATAGAATTCGCGGATCCGCGACACTAACCGCCGCATCATCAACCTATCAGCGATCGACATCGCCAGCCTGGCAACAAGCTCCCAATTGCGATGCTCGTTAGGAAGCGAAACTATGCGTTTTTTCCATCGTTTCTTGCGGGGCTAACGTACGAGAGCAAAAACACCTTCGAAACGACTTGCTCAAAAGAAATAACAACTAGAAGAGAAAGCGAACGAATTCTCAAATGTTCGTTATAAGGCAATAAAATGCTAGAATCTTCAACATACCACCCGCCTCGCATGCATAACGAATGCGAAATTCTCCAATGATCGGATCAATCAAATACATAGGCACGCCGAGACTGGTCACCAGCTTATTATCGCCAAAGTTACAAAGAGCGCAACTTAAATCTAGGAGAGAACGCAACTTAAACCTAGTATAGAACGCAACTTACATCTATTATAGAACGCAACTTAAACCTAGTATGGAACGCAACTTACATCTATTATAGAACGCAACTTAAACCTAGTATGGAACGCAACTTAAATCTAGCAATCAAATTTCAGTATTTACAGGCAACCGACAAAGTTGAGTAATAGGTCGCTTGAACGTAGAGCGCGCAGTACGAAGAGTAACTACTCTAACGAGCCCGTCAGATCCCGGATGAATCTGTTGAATTCGTGCGAGTTCCCATTTACTCGGAGGGAGTAACGGATTTTTGAGTATTACAAGCTCGCCTATTTTAATATTAGGCATAGGTTTCATCCATTTTCTTCTCTGTTGCAGAGAGTGTAAGTAATCTTGTGACCACGCACGCCAGATTTGCTCATGCATGGCGCACACGAGTTGCCATCGAGATAATCGATTTGGATCGATCGTGAATACTGATTCCTCCGGAGGAGCTACTAGCGGTCGACCTATTAAAAAATGGCCCGGAGTGAGCGCGGATAAGTCGTTCGGATCGCCGCTGAGAGCCGTGATAGGGCGCGAATTTAGACACGCTTCTATTTGACATAAGAGCGTCGCGAACTCAGCCTGTGAGAACGTACGTGCTCCGGCAACTCTCCGGAGATGCGTTTTTACACTTTTGACTCCAGCCAAAGACCGCCGAAATGAGGCGCAGCAGAGGGGATAAATTCCCAATCTACGCCGTCCGCAGCGAGAACGTCTCGGAGGGAAGATTCCCGCATAAGCGAGTCAAAATGACGCTTCAGCTCACGATCGGCACCATGAAAATTTGTTCCGTTGTCGCTATATAACTTTCTCGGTAACCCTCTCCGGCTAGCGAATCTCTTAAAAGCAGCAAGAAACCCAGCAGTTGAATAATCATCGACGTATTCTAAGTGAATGGCCTTAGTAACAAGGCAGACGAATAACGCAATACAATACTTCCGAGTTCTCTGTCCGCGACCGACAAACGGAGTAATGTTAAAGGGCCCAGCATAGTCCACTCCTGTATGCGAAAATGGAGGAGATGGATTAACGCGAGAGTAAGGAAGGCTCCCCATGAGCTGACAAGAAAGTCGTGCGGAATGACGAGCGCAAATAACACATTGGTGAATTTGAGCCTTTACTGCGCTACGCCCTTTCAATAGCCAATAGCGTTGGCGAAGCGTTCGAAGAACTAATTGAGCTCCCCCATGGAGCGTAGTCTTATGCGTTTGATCAATGAGAAGTTCAGAAACGATTCCTTGGAACGATAATCGGGTTTTGCTCGTCGTAACCAAGCGCAGCATTTTTCAACCGCCCGCCCAGGCGGAGTAGAGAATCCTCCCCTATGAACGGGTTTAAGGATTGCAACTGACTAGGTTTAGCAACGGAGATCCCTTTTCTCAACGAATCAAATTCTTTAGAGAATGATCTCTTCTGAACGTAGAGAATCCAGAATGACTCGGCGGTTCGAAGCTCTTCGACAGTTAACGACGAAAGAGCCGAAGATGAGATAGAGCCCTTTGCACGAGCAACGAATCTGAACATACGCGGTGACTCGAACTAATTTAGTCCAGTTAGAAAATCGATAAAGAAGATTCCACTCGACGTCTCCTGCCACGTGAAGAACGACGGATTTGCGGGTCTCTATCGATACTTGTTGAGCAACGCTGGGCTCAAGCGGGCTAGAGACATCATAATTCGGCCACGACGTTGAAGGCAGATAAAGCCATGAAGGCCCCGTCCACCACAGTGGATGTGACAATAATTCCGAGGCGGATAGACCGCGAGAAGCACAATCAGCAGGGTTATCTTCAGAAGGGACATGATTCCAGCGTGCTGAAGGCAAATTATTTTGTATCGCGGATACGCGATTGGCTACGTAAGTCGTCCATTTAGACGGATGTTGTCTCAACCATGCTAGTGTGATGGAAGAATCCGTCCATCCGTAGATTGGAGTCGAAAGTAATCGTAAAGAGTGAAGAGCCCACTTAATGAGTCTGCTAAGAAGAACGACAGCATTAAGCTCCAACCGCGGGATACTAACTGTTTTCACAGGAGCAACTTTAGTTTTTGCAGCGAGTAAACTGATTTGATAACTCTCCAATGAATGGAAAACTCTAAGATAAATAACGGCGGCATAAGCTCGATTAGATGCGTCTGCGAACCCGTGTATTTCGATGGCTAAATTGTCAGGATGTTGGCCGGTCCATCGCGGTATTCGCATTTTACTCAATGATTCTAAATCATCAACATAATCGCTCCACCGCTGACGTAACATATCGGGTAGAGGTGTATCCCAATCGCAGTGTAGAATCCACAATTCTTGTAGCAAGATCTTAGCGGTTATGACCATCGGAGCGGCCCAACCGAGTGGGTCGTAAAGCTTAGCGATAAATGACAGCATGGACCGTTTTGTTGGCGCGCTTGGCGCAGACGAATTAACGATGAATCGAAAGGCATCTTCTTGAGGAAGCCATGAAAGCCCGAGAATCTTAAGTGATTCATCTTTCATGATGAGATGGTCGGTCACCTCTGTCTGACCGGTGGAAATATCCTTTAGAAACTCGCGAGAATTCGATGCCTACTTGCGGAGTTGAAAGCCTCCCCTTTTCAAAAGCTCAATGAGTTGAGTGCGGGATTCGATTAACGATGGGACATCGTTGGCCCCGAATAAAGTGTCGTCCACATATATGGAGTCCTTCAGAATGGAAACAGCAGCGAGATAACTCGAACCGTCATCGAGCGCGAGTTGCTTCAAAACGCGCATGGCGAGATACGGAGCTGGCGCGAAACCGTACGTAACGGTAAGAAGGCGAAAATGCTTAATTGGCTCTTCATTTGATGGACGCCAAAGAATTCGTTGGAAGTCAGAATCGCGAGGGTGCATTAAGATTTGACGAAACATTTTTGCAATATCCGCGGTAGATACGTAACACCATTGGCGCCATCGAAGCAAGATCGCCGGCAGATCCTGCTGTAGCTTTGGTCCTACCAGCAAGTGATCGTTAAGGGACGAGCCGTTTCGCGTTTTGCACGAAGCGTTAAAAACGACTCTCAATCTGGTCGTACAGCTATCCTCACGCACAACCGGATGATGCGGGATATAAACGGGAATAAAATCCGTTTTTTCCGCACTATCGACTCGGATCATGTGACCGAGAGAAAGGTATTCGTCCAAGAAATCATGATACTGAGAACGGACTTCGGAACGCGACTGCAACCGTGCTTCCATTCTGCTGTAAAGCGAGAGCGCGATGGACAACGACTCCCCGATATCAATCGGCGGAGGATGTTTAAATGGTAGCCGAACAACATATCGACCGTTCGAAGTGCGACTGTGCGTGTCGGCGAAGTGTTGTTCACATCTCTTCTCCTCTTCGGTAAGAGGAGTCGGCAGAGAAATCTCCTCATCCTCCCAAAATTTTTGAAGCAACGAGCTAACGTCTTGCTCCAAAACGCAATTCAAAACTGAAGCTTCCTCAGAAGCAGATTTGGTACAACCGGTAGGACCGGACAAAATCCAGCCGAGAGAGGTCAATTGAGCGGTGGGAGTACCGAGCGGACCTTGACGTAGGTCGTTCATCAGAAGTAAGCCATAAAGATCTGCTCCGATCAAAAGATGTATTCGATGATGACTCGAGGGGTCAGGATCGGCAAGTGATAAGTCTCTTAAATGAAGCCACGACGTGACAGGCTGAATTCGCGACGCAGCGTACGACGTGAGGCGCGGAAATACATAGGCATTCAAAGGAAACGCAGGCCTTGATTTGGTGCAAGGCGTTAATTGCAGCGTGATATGCGATTTAGCGGAACCCATAAAGTTTTCTCCAAAACATCTTATTTGTAAATCGGTTCGCTTCCTTTTCGTGCGCAGTATCTGACAGAGTGATTCGGAAATGAAGCTATACGTGGACCCTTGGTCCAGTAACGCACGCACCTTAAGGCAACGACTTTCTGAGGTGTGAAGGTCAACCCACGCGGTCGCGAGAAGGATTTTTGGCGTAACGACGCTCGGCGTTTGTACTGTCAGCACACTCGCAACGGGCGCTTCGCTGGAAGCGAACACACTAGTGTGTTTAACTTCGCGGAAGAGACACCTTTCGCTTTCGTTGAGTCAGAACTTTCGGTAATATCCAAGCTTTCGCTATTTACTGAGTGTAACAAAGAATGATGTGAGCGACTACAATGCGTGCATCGATATTTACTAGGACACTTGGGGGTGAAGTGGCCTGACCGTAAACAATTGAAACAAATCTTATGTTGGCGTGCAAGAGCACTGCGTTGAGCGGCAGATTTCTTTAGAAAATCCTCGCATTTAGAAACGGGATGACTGCCCGAGCAACAAACGCATTTAATAACGGGGACATTATTGACAGAAGAATGCGGTTTCTCAGTTTTGGAACGACCTATATCTGTCGATCGCTTGAGAAAATCCGATAATCCACGAATATGAAGCGTTAAGAAATCGTTAATGTCTTTGTAAGACGGTAGCTTATTTGTCGTGGAACGTTTCAGGTTCCATTCACTCCGAGTTCTCGCGCTGAACTTTTGAGCGATGAAATAAACTAGAATATCATCCCACTGATCGACCGGACGCCCAAGATTACTCAATGCAGCTATCGATGCAGCCACTGTGTCGCGTAGTTTTCTAAGTTCGCTCACGCTCTCTGTTTTCATGGTAAGCAGACTAACGAATGCATGCAAATGCGAATGTATCAACGTTTGTTTGTCGTCATATTCATCGACTAACAATTGCCATGCCGACTCATAGTTTGCGTCAGAAATTCGTAAATTATTAATTCTTAGCGCAGCGTCACCGATGACACTTGTTTTTAAATAGTGAAATTTTTGAATATGGAGAGCGTGTCATTATTGACTACTAGAGACTCAAAGGTATTGCGAAAGCTCTCCCATTCTGTTAATTTACCGGAAAATTTTGGGAGCGAGATTCGAGGCAGCTTAAAGCAATTGTTGTTTGAATCACGAATGGAGGAATCAGTACTACGATTAACTTCATCGCTGTGAGTAAGAGAAAGTCGACTTATCGTTTCCTGAAGAGTATCAGCCGTGTCCTGGTAGATTTCCTCAGCGGTCAGGAATTCGCCAAGCGAAAAATAAGGCAAGGTCTTCTCCTCGGCAGT
This sequence comes from Crematogaster levior, assembly GCA_901521435.1. Lineage (NCBI taxonomy): Eukaryota > Metazoa > Arthropoda > Insecta > Hymenoptera > Formicidae > Crematogaster > Crematogaster levior. The sequence goes on from CABEGB010000195.1 coordinate 28,091, forward strand.
TGCGATCTGCAGAATTTTGACGTGCAAGCTATGACAGGAAGCCCAGAGTGACTCCAGATGCTTGAGGCGCCCTTGCGTCTTCGGAAGCGTGATGTTGGCTTTTGACAATTTCTTGAAGTTCACAATTACTCGCTTGAGCGAGTCGATTGTGGTATTTTGCTCAATTAGCAAATTTCGTAAGTCCGACATGTTGATGAGAAAGACCCGGACGGTCATGAATATACGAAAGTTTCCCTTTTCTAATAGTTCAAGGAAAGAGTCACTGAGACGCGTGACAGCGGCGCCGTCAGCATTTACAACACAGAGAACCGTCAAATTTCGCACCGCAGCGTAGATTTGCGGAATGCGAGACGCGTGATAGCGGCGTCGACGGAGGAATGTACTTAGCACACGCGAGGAACACAACTTGTTCGCGATGCGTTGCTCAAGTCTACTCCATGTGAGCTCGAAGAAGTCTTAGACGCGTGATAGCGGCGTCGTAAGAGTATGCACTAACCCGACCGAATTTTTTTTTTCTTTTCACGACGGGTGGCATCCAACGAGAGACGTATGATTGCGTTGTCGCAAGGGTTACTATGTCGCGTACACTCGAAGAAATTCACCGAGAGCGACGTCGATGCACGTGCTGTGCGCGTGAGACACGTGCAGCGCAACTCGTAGCAGAGCGGCCAACGAGAGAAAGAGAGGGAGCGTTATACGTGCGAGCACGACGGCCGGTGAGGTACTTGTATTTAGCGAACTCACTCGCGCTCACCAGAATGTCGAACCGCTAACACGAGCGGGCCAAGGATAGACGACGCGAGAGCACTAGCACTGTATCTTTATGTCTTTTGCGGCACCGTCCAAGTGCGTTAACAAGCACCAGCCAAGTAAACTTTAATTATGGCGCGCGGAGTTCCTGAATCCGGCTCGAAGGACCATTCAATTTGTACGAAAGCCTTCGATCTCTCGTAACAAAAGGAAGATGTTTATTTTTTCCGCCGATTCGTCCGCGCACGGGGGGCAGAGCAATTACTAACACTCGCTCTTAATTAATGGTTTTATTTCCAATCCGTCAATCTTTGGTTACAGTCTCGCTCGCACGATCGTTACGCGCCGATAAAACAACTTCGAGGATGTCTCGCGTACGTCCGCACTCTCGATGCTCCGCTCTCTTACTCCGGCTAGAACGATAGAATTCGCGGATCCGCGACACTAACCACCGCATCATCAACCTATCAGCGATCGACATCGCCAGCCTGGCAACAAGCTACCAATTGCGATGCTCGTTAGGAAGCGAAACTATGCGTTTTTTCCATCGTTTCTTGCGGGGCTAACGTACGAGAGCAAAAACACCTTCGAAACGACTTGCTCAAAAGAAATAACAACTAGAAGAGAAAGCGAACGAATTCTCGAATGTTCGTTATAAGGCAGTAAATGCTAGAATCTTCAACAATTATAATTATTGTTTAATCCTTCCATTGGTGTTTTTACATTTGTTTCACATCACATTTAGTATTTCGTATGTCGCATTTAGTATTTTCGTAATCATAGCGAACCATGTAACCTGCGAAATATGTAATTGCATTTCCTTCATATGTCCCTGGTAAACTGAAATTATTCTTGTCCGTCATTACTAAAGTGTCGAAATAATTCTCTTCTGGATATTTTGTAATACCTTCAAAAGCGTCGTCATTATCAATTTCAATTGGAAAATAAATTTTTCTTGTGGAACAGTGTTAGTTTCCATTTCAGAGATTATCGATGTACCATATATTGACGAAAATATTTCTGGTCAAATTACGTTACCTCTGTCACTTCCATAAATACGTTCACTTGATAAAATATGGCGCAACGTTAGCCGTACCATTCGCGCGGTAGGATTACGATTAAATTCTCCGCGTCCTCTAACTTTTCTGAATGTATGCTCTACAGAATCTTGGTTGCACAGTGCAGTAGCGAGTTGAAATTTTGAATAATTTTGATGGAACAATACATTGATAATATTGCTTGCACAGTTATAATCATGTCATCAAAACGGAGATCTACACATTTTATTCGGGGAAGTATTCCACTTTGAACACCATTCAATAAAAGACATTAATAGTTCTTCTGTTATTGTATTATTATCTGATAACGGTCCTTTTTCTTTTTTCAATTATTTATAAGTAATATATATTCATATCTATCAATATCTATTATTTTATTCATTTTATTAACAAAATTCGCAGACGCTTTCTATGAAGTACTTCGCAATATATTACTTTCGCCTTTTTTTTTATTTATTACGAAGGGAAAATCCTTTATGAGTTCCCCGACCCTGGGGATGACTGGATCGGGGATATGTGGGAGTCCCGGGCGTGTCGCGACCTAGTTTACCCACTAAAACCCCTGCAGCGGTCGGCGCACGCATGTATTGGGGTACCCGTGGAACTAATCTCTGATTACTACTCCGAGCACACCCCACACATGAGACTTACAAGGGAAGTGTCACAACTGTCCGGAACCGATTTGATTCTCCTTCAAATATGTTGTTAAATATACAAATCTAAGAGACACGTATTTTTTTATATGTGCGGATTTTGACTTTTAAGGGGTAAAACCCCCCTTTGAAAACAAACGGTTTTTATCTTTTAAGGCGAATACCTTTGAAACTATTAGAGATAGAAAAAAATGTTTCAAATAAAAGTTGAATGGTTTCAAGAATTCTTTCAAATGTAAAAAAAATTTTTTTTTAATTTTTCAAAACCCCCACCACCCATCAATTTTTTAAAAAAATTTTGAAAATTTTTATCACCAAATTAAAGCTTATTTTTTTACGAATCCAATTATGTATGATAAAGTTACGTTCCAAAAAATCATTTTCGAGAAGTCATTAGATGTTTATGGATTTAGAATTTGGAAAAATTTTGCTAAAAGATTTTCAGATACTGTTTTACTATTGGAAAGTAATATAAATTTGCATGAACGCAATAATATAATAAAATTGCAATCTTTGATACATAATCAATTGTCATCCCCACGATATCACAACTTATTTAATTATTCGTGGTTTAAAAGTGGGTATACGAACGAAAGACCAGAAGAATTTGAAAATCCAGTACAATTCAGTTTTGACAAAACTTCAACAACATGTGATATCGAAGGTTGCAATAATTTAGCTGTAGTAAGATGTACTTGGTGCAAACAGTCATTATATTTAAAACAATTTTTCGTCAAATATCAATTCGTCAAATATTGTAATGTATATAATGAGTAAATAATAAAAAGTATAAATTTATTATGTAAACATTCAATAATTATTTCATTATTAATTACGTGTAGATATTATTGCGCAAAACTATAAACAAGGTGTTAGAGCGTTGGAACGAAAATAGTTGTAAGAGAAAATAATCTTAAGATATTATAAGAAAATAATGTACAGAGATGAATACAAAGGTTTTAATAACTTTAAGAAGGTATAATAAAAACTACCCTAATTCTTAATGTTTTTTATAATCTGTAATGCTAGAAAAATATCATATAATAAAAGTTGAATGATTTTAGGAGTACTTTATAAAACAGTGCAAAAGAAATTTTTTTAATTTTTTAAATATTTCCATCACTCTTTTTTCAAAATTTCAAAATTTTTTTATCGCCACAAATAGAAGCTTATTTTCTTACAAATTTAACATTTTTTTAAATATTTTATTTCGACGATAATTATTACACTTACGCACATAGTACGATACGAACACGTAACGTATATATGGAGTGGTTTATAATGACTTCTCGAAAATGATTTTTCGGAACTTTATCATACATGGTTGGATTTGTAAAAAAATAAGCTTTAATTTGGTGAAAAATTTTCAAAATTTTTTTTTAAATTGATGGGTGGTGGGGGTTTTGAAAAATTTAAAAAAAATTTTTTTTACATTTGAAAGAATTCTTGAAACCATTCAACTTTTATTTGAAACATTTTTTTCTATCTCTAATAGTTTCAAAGGTATTCGCCTTAAAAGATAACCGTTTTTTTTTCAAAGGAGTGTTTTATCCCTTAAAAGTCAAAATCTACACATATAAAAAAATACGTGTCTCTTAGATTTGTATGATTTATAGATTTGTGTATTTAACAACATATTTGAAGAAGAATCAAATCAGTCCCGGACAGTTGTGACACTTCACTTGTTAGATGTCCTTCGTCTCTAAATGAAAGGGAGAGTTTTAACACCCCTTCCCGCGCCATTCTGTTTTAATGCTATGGCTCTGAGATGGTCGCACCCTCAGATTCATGCCATCCCTGCTCTTGTGAGGAAGCAGGGGCACCGCTCCGTATCCCCACCGGAAAGTGGTGCCCCCAGAGAGCCCCTGGGCCGTGTGACGGCCACAACGCGATCTTCCGCAGGCCGGACAGAGATTCTACGAGGAAGGGAGAGGAAGGAGGAGATCATATTCCTCCCTTCCCCCGTCATCTTCCTCCTCCTCCCAGAGTGCGGCGCCGCGCGCCCCACCGAACCCTACCAGCTCGCGGCGCCGCTCCCCGCGGCGCTCCCTTTTCCTTTCGTCATCCTCCTTCTGCCGCATGACAGCACGGCAGAAAGAGGGGAACGCAGCTCAAAACCTCTCTTCCCGCACCATCTTTAAAACGATGGCTGGGAAGGAGAGGTTCCCTCCTATTTGTTGGACCAGAACTCGGCGCTCCTCCGTCCAAGCTGGGCAGTATTGCAGTGTGTGCTGCGCCGAGTCCCGGTCCACCCCGGATTGGTGACATTTGGCCTGTTGTCGATATAGCTGCAGAAAATCTTGCCCTTAATATTTAAAAAGCTCTTCTGACATTCATGGCTTCAAAATTGTTTGGATAAAAATGCTCGTAGATAATATGATCCAATAAAGGACTCCACAACTCTTATGGAAATTGGATTTCGGTGGAATTGGCTGAATTTTTGATATGTTGTGCATTTTTTCATCCTGATGAAAAGTCTCCACGGGCACAACCCCCAATAATTAACTGTTTGACTCTTTGCTACTCTTTGTCAAAAGTGTCTAATATCACAATATCTTATTTTCACCGAGTAAGAGGCATGTCTACTTCATTATTTACATGTTTTAATTTTTTCTATGTACATTTGTAAGTAAAAAACTATATTATAAAAAATACATAACGATATTGGTACGTCACAAGTATGTAACTCGTGTATACAGTGTCCTCCATTTTAATCTGGAATTACTTCATTTCTATGGTTAATGTTTTCCTGTGGCATTCTATTACCAGCATCAAGTATATTATCGAGTAATATGGTTGGCGGATATTTGATGTTAATTTCATATCTCGCGTAACCTCTATATTAAGAAATCTATACAATTAGGTCATCGACCTAACATCAATATCATTTTTATAGCTTTTTGTTTACAAATGTACGTAAAAAAATTAAAAAATGTAAATAATGAAGTAGACATGTCTCTTACTCGGTGAAAATAAGATATTTTGATATTAGACACTTTTGATAAAGAGTAGCTTGTAGAGGTCAAACGGTTAATTATTGGGGGTTGTGCTCGTGGAGACTTTTTATCAGGATAACAAAATGCACAACATATCAAAAATTCAGCCAATTCCACCGAAATCCAATTTCCATAGGAGTTGTGCAAGGTTCTTTGAACTTAAGTTTTTGTCAAATTACCATGTTGCAAATAGTAGGAATACTAGGCCAGTTCTAACCCAAATTGGGGTAGGGGCATGACGTCATGCGGTAGAGGGGGCCTGCACTGGCCCAAGGTCACATTACCTCAATTTTTTTTTATTTATTGTTGGAAAAAAAGGTTTAAACAAATAAGACCTAAACAAAGATTTCTGTTTTATAGTTCCATAAATCATGCCAGAAAATAAAATTAGATCATTATTCTAATCTTTGACAAGAGTTACAAACACGTTTAGGTTACTTAATCGAGCTAGACTAAACATGTCATTTTAAGCAATATAAAACCATGACTAGGATTTATTCAAAATAAATAAATAGATAAATAAATACATGAACGTTTCAACCTCACTGGGTCTTCCTCAGCACTTGACAGATTATTAAAATAACATCACATAAACCGTTGTTAAGTTAAAATACAATAAAAAATAATAAAATAAATAAATAAATAAAAATATATACATAGAATTAAATTAAAGGAAAATAAATATAAGAACATAAATACAGAAATAAAACATAAAAAAATATAAAAAATATAAAAATAACTCAATCATTACGCAAATAAGTAACACTAAAGGCGGAGCACGGCCCGTTGGTAGTCTATCGTACATTCGAGACGCGATCTCCAAGTAAAAAAGTTGATGTCAAAGATGTAAAAGGTGTGGTTCAAACTTATTCGTCGTTTAAAGGCGAGAATATGTTGGTCAAATGTTAAAGAAGCTGTCACTTTGTTCTTATTGTTGTAACCGTCAATATTTTAAATAAAGATGTGTGAAGATCGTATTCTAATAGATTCAAACAAAACAAAAGGTACGCAGTGTTAAGCCATAGTGTCATCAGACTCGAGCCACAAAACAGTGTGATATAAACTATCATTAAGCGGAAAATGAGTACAATTATGTGGTGAAAATTAAGAGTTGATTAGTCTAATTATCTGTTGGTGTCGAGTCTACCAGTAACATGTGTTCTAGTACGTTCGGAGTGATCGGAGGTCGTGTTAACATTTTGCCGTTTAAACTAGTTCTGCTCACTAACGCATATTATGATTACAAATGGTTATGTTCTCCGCTCAGGGCGCTGTTCTCCAAATGTTAGGAGAGGGGAGATCTGACAAATCATGTATAATATTCGCGTACGCACTATTTAATAATTCGGTATCCCTATGAGAGTTGATCGCATGTGTCTGGCTTTTTATATGAATCATTTCGCTAATCAGTCTTTTTTGTAGATTATATTCCACGTCAAGAACCGTAACGTTTTCCCAATCAAATTCGTGATCAAATTCTATGATGTGTTCTGACACCACCGAATGCCTAGACGAGTCTAATCTTATATTGTTCTTGTGCTGTTTAATTCGCGTACTCAATTTTCTCTTGGTTTGTCCGATATAAGACGCTTCGCAATTTTTACATTTGATCTTGTACACTACATTATTCTTGTCGCAGCGTGGACGATCACCCGACCATGGGGATATGAATCTACTTAATTGGTTTATGCATCTGTACCCCATCCTCAAATTTGTTTTTTTGACTATTGGGTTAATAGATTTGGAAATTTGTTTGATAAAAGGCAACACAAAAAAGGATTTCTGTTCGTTGGTGGGTGTGCTAGGATTCGAACTATTCTTAAGTCTAATTCTATTAGACAAGGTCGTAACCCTATGGTTTATGTGTTTGAAAATAATATGTAAGGGGTAGCCATTGTCGAGTAAAATATTGATACAAAATTCTATATTTTTATGGTGAAAGGCAGGATGTGACAAAAGTAATGCTCTGTCCAGTAACCCAAAAATGGTACCAATTTTTTGACACTGAGGGTGGTTGGAAAAATAAGACATGAATCTACCCGAAAAGGTGTTCTTATAGAACCAATCAATTTTTATCATATTATTATCCTTAATTAAATTGAGGTCCAGAAAGGACAGAGAATTGTTCTTTTCATATTCTATAGTGAAATTAAGTCTATCATGGTAGTTATTAAAACTGTTAAGAATATGTTGTGTTTCATTTCTGGGGGCCGTCAAGATAATATCGTCCACGTAGCGGTAATAAAATGTAGGAGAGCAATCTATAGAGTAAGGACGTGCTCCTCCAAATCCCGCATCACTATATCCGCTATAATAGGTGAAAGGGGAGATCCCATAGGTGTTCCGAAAGTTTGTTTATAGGTCTTGTTATTGTAACTAAAAAATGTTGACATTAGAACAAAATTGATGGCAGTCATAAACTCCCGTAGAGTTAACTTAGTGTTAGGTTCGATGTAATTCCACCTATTAGTGATACCCTGGAGTGCCAGATTCAGAGGAACATTCGTAAAGAGAGAAGACACATCAAGCGAAACCATAGTATCCGACCCGCTCAAGCTAAGCCCCGATAAGCGTTCATAAAGCAAAACTGTTCTTGACATGGCTATCCGGTAATGGTAGGATGTCAGTTAATATCTTTTGTCACATCCTGCCTTTCACCATAAAAATATAGAATTTTGTATCAATATTTTACTCGACAATGGCTACCCCTTACATATTATTTTCAAACACATAAACCATAGGGTTACGACCTTGTCTAATAGAATTAGACTTAAGAATAGTTCGAATCCTAGCACACCCACCAACGAACAGAAATCCTTTTTTGTGTTGCCTTTTATCAAACAAATTTCCAAATCTATTAACCCAATAGTCAAAAAAACAAATTTGAGGATGGGGTACAGATGCATAAACCAATTAAGTAGATTCATATCCCCATGGTCGGGTGATCGTCCACGCTGCGACAAGAATAATGTAGTGTACAAGATCAAATGTAAAAATTGCGAAGCGTCTTATATCGGACAAACCAAGAGAAAATTGAGTACGCGAATTAAACAGCACAAGAACAATATAAGATTAGACTCGTCTAGGCATTCGGTGGTGTCAGAACACATCATAGAATTTGATCACGAATTTGATTGGGAAAACGTTACGGTTCTTGACGTGGAATATAATCTACAAAAAAGACTGATTAGCGAAATGATTCATATAAAAAGCCAGACACATGCGATCAACTCTCATAGGGATACCGAATTATTAAATAGTGCGTACGCGAATATTATACATGATTTGTCAGATCTCCCCTCTCCTAACATTTGGAGAACAGCGCCCTGAGCGGAGAACATAACCATTTGTAATCATAATATGCGTTAGTGAGCAGAACTAGTTTAAACGGCAAAATGTTAACACGACCTCCGATCACTCCGAACGTACTAGAACACATGTTACTGGTAGACTCGACACCAACAGATAATTAGACTAATCAACTCTTAATTTTCACCACATAATTGTACTCATTTTCCGCTTAATGATAGTTTATATCACACTGTTTTGTGGCTCGAGTCTGATGACACTATGGCTTAACACTGCGTACCTTTTGTTTTGTTTGAATCTATTAGAATACGATCTTCACACATCTTTATTTAAAATATTGACGGTTACAACAATAAGAACAAAGTGACAGCTTCTTTAACATTTGACCAACATATTCTCGCCTTTAAACGACGAATAAGTTTGAACCACACCTTTTACATCTTTGACATCAACTTTTTTACTTGGAGATCGCGTCTCGAATGTACGATAGACTACCAACGGGCCGTGCTCCGCCCTTAGTGTTACTTATTTGCGTAATGATTGAGTTATTTATATATTTTTTATATTTTTTTATGTTTTATTTCTGTATTTATGTTCTTATATTTATTTTCCTTTAATTTAATTCTATGTATATATTTTTATTTATTTATTTATTTTATTATTTTTTATTGTATTTTAACTTAACAACGGTTTATGTGATGTTATTTTAATAATCTGTCAAGTGCTGAGGAAGACCCAGTGAGGTTGAAACGTTCATGTATTTATTTATCTATTTATTTATTTTGAATAAATCCTAGTCATGGTTTTATATTGCTTAAAATGACATGTTTAGTCTAGCTCGATTAAGTAACCTAAAGGCCTTTGTAACTCTTGTCAAATATTATTATAGATATCGAGCGGAATTATTTTTAAGTTATTCTAATCGCACGAAAAACCGCTGCACAATAGTGTTTAAACATTGTCACAAATTTCCAAAATTTTTTTTTGCTTTTTCTTTATCAAAAAAAGGTTTAAAATAATAAAGCACAAAGATTTCAATTTCTGTTTTATAGCTCCATAAATCACTCACAAGGAAAGGGTCGGAAATGTCCCTCTCCGATTTTGATGAAATTATAATATATTACTCTTCAGATCAAAATAGGGATGCGTTTTTTTTATACGTGCTCATACGGCCTTTTAGGAGGCAAACATCCCTTTGAAAAAAATCAGTTTTGTTCTTTCGGAGCGAATATCTCCGAAACTAAGAAAGATAGAAAAAAAATTCAAACGGAGTATTAAATGGCTTGATGAGTACTATAAAATAATACTACAAAAAAATTTTTTTTTCTTATTTTTTAAAAAACCTTATCTCTTTAACTTTTTTTCAAAATAAATAATGTAAGAGAGATGCCTTTCACGAGAAGTAAATAAACCATAAATAATCATTTAAAAATAACACATGTTTATTATAGGTTAAACGCGTTTCAGCTTACAAAGCCCTCTTCAGTGATACCAAAAAATATAACATCGTTAGACAAAACAAAAAATTCAATTTCAACACATAATATTATACTTATAGTTAAGGTACGCAATATATTCTTGTGGAGTTCGTCGTCGCAATTGTCTTTTTCGTGAACCAATAAATTAGATTATTCTGCCCCGGATTGGATATGTCCGTGGAGTGACAATTGGAGTGGCGGACCGGCTCTAATCAGAATTGTATTTTTTCTTAGTGGTCATATGAGTTAAAATATAGGCAACTAAAAATAGACTTATATTTTCTTCAAAGTGCAATGTAAAAAAAAGTAATGAATTTGAAGTACTAGAAATTTGAAATAATAAAATTCTCATAGTAATCGCGAAAGTGATTAAGTGTAATTCCAACCGTCTAGCGTCAATGAATTAAATCTATATAGTCATGTCTATCGAATAAAAATTATAATTTTTAAAAATTAATCGGATTAACTAATGGTTCTTACCGTTAGTGATGAAGAAACATATTTCTAATCCAGGATATAGCTTATTGTTTCTGGAAGCGTCTACACTGTACGAATTTAAGAGTGCTAATGACAGTTAGAATTGATCTGGGCGCCACCCCAACATCACCGTGACTAGACAGGGAGGGGGGGGGGTTAGAAGGGGAGTATAGTAGATAATCCCTTAAATGCGATTACATAAATAGATAAATAAGTCAATCAGTAAAAAAATAAATACATGAAATAAATAAAATTAAATAAAATAAAAAAATAAAGCTTAAATAAATAAATAAGTCAATCAGTAAAAAAATAATAAATACATAAAATAAATAAAATTAAAAAAGAAAGAAATAAAGCTTAAAATAGATAATTAAGTCAATTGGTAAAAAAATAAATACATAAAATAAATAAAAAAAATAAATAAGGTAAAAGTTCATATTCACAGACCCCCCTCCGATGACCTTGACCTTGACATATATTGTCAAGGTCAACCCCCTGAGTGACCTTCAGAAGGTTTTAGCCGTCGCTCGTTTTTTATTAAAAAGTTATTAACAAAAAAAGTTTGGGAAAGAGTGAATTTAGTTCCGCAAAAATTAACATTAAATAAAAATTTCAATTTATTAATTAGTTGATACAGAAGCTAATGGATATAAAGATGTCATTATTTCAAAAAATTTCTACTAGATCAGAAAAGGAACTGCTACAAGATATGAAAGACGTTTCACGACACTGTGTGTGTACATGGCATTCCTACTGTTGTTGATATTTCTTATGATTTTGAAACGGTATCCGAAAATAAACCAGTATACGATAGATTTTCGTAGATAACATTCTGATAATCTGCTAAGAGTAAAAACGCGTAAAACTTAGCTTCACCCATAGGTGACCGCTACACACATAGGTGTGCGTGGAACTCGCTTCGCGTAGAAAATTGCAAACCCATGTGGAACTTTACTTTGCATTGAAAAGGGTACGCGTAGAAACAGTGTGTTCCGCCCCCCCTACGGGGGGGCTCCACTACTGAAAAACTACACACATAGGTGTGCGTGGAACTCGCTTCGCGTGGAAAGTTGCGGGTTCTACATGGGTTTACAACTTTCCACGCGAAGCAAGTTCCACGCGCACCTATGTGTGTAGTTTTTCAGTAGTGGAGCCCCCCCGTAGGGGGGGCGGAACACACTGTTTCCACGCGTACACTTTTTAATGCAAAGTGAGGTACCACATGGGTTTGCAATTTGCCATGCGAAGCTAAGTTTTGCATGTCTGTGTGTGTTTCAAATTCATTATTTTCCAAATTTTTTTTGTTAATAACTTTTTAATAAAAAACGAGCGACGGCTAAAACCTTCTGAAGGTCACTCAGGGGGTTGACCTTGACAATATATGTCAAGGTCAAGGTCATCGGAGGGGGGTCTGTGAATATGAACTTTTACCATAAATAAATAAATAAGTCATTTTTTTATTAAAAAATTTTTTCTTTTTAATCAAGGACTCGATAATGACTGCGAAAGTAAACAGAGTGAGGAACAACTGGGAAGGAGGGGGGAGAGGGGGAGGGGGTTTATTTTATTTGGCGAGTTCTGATATTATTTTAAAGTATGCCTCATTCAAAAGTTCCGAGTCTTTTTGCAAATTGATACCATTTCTCTGCTCTTTAATGTGCATTTCTGACGTAAGTCTTTTTTGGAAATTGCTTTCTGTGTCTAAAACTCTCATTATCCCAATCAAAAACATGATATAATTTTTTTGCGTGTTCCGAGACTGAGTGTTTTTGAGGGTCAGTTCTTGCGTTTGATTTATGTTCTTTTAACCGCGTACCTAACTGTCTTTTGGTTTGATCCACATAAGAGGCATCACAATCTTTACAACTGATTTTATATATCACATTGTTCTGTTCTTCCTTTTTGTTTTTATCTTTCCAACCTTTAATAAAATTATTCAAACTATTTAAACCACGTAGTCCTAGTTTTATGTCAGATTTTTTCATCCGTGATGATATTTTTCTGGTGAGGTTTTTTATATAAGGAAGAATCAAATATTGGTTGCTCCCCTCAGTCAAATCACCGTTGTTTTTCTACTTTTCTTTTTTTTTGGAAAACGAGAGCTAATCTTTAATATTCTCTTGTTCAAATGATGGAATATAAATTTTAGTGGATAACCATTATTCAACAGTAAATCTATACAGAGACGGATATTATTTTCGTGAAATTTCGGGTCTGAGTGTAATATCGCTCTGTCGGTCAAATTGTAAACCATCCCTATCTTTTGTGAGATTGGATGTTCTAATACGAAAGATAACAGTTTCCCCGAGAAGGTTTCCTTGTGGAACCAATCTATGTGTATTATACCGTGTTGATTGATGATATTCAAGTTTAAAAAACTAATTGTGTTGGACTTGGCTGTTTCAATAGTGAAATCTATTCGTTCGTGGTAATTTTTGAATTCCTCGAGTATATCATTTAGTTTATCTTTAGGTGCCGACATGATAATGTCGTCTACATTTCTGTAAAAACCGTATTCGTAACCTAATGAGTCTAGCACCGACTTTTCGAGATCCTGCATCACTATGTCCGCTATTATGGGTGACAAGGGGGAACCCATTGGGGTACCATGGCGTTGTTTATAATATTTACCGTTGAATGTAAAATAAATAGTGTTGGGACAACCGCGCCATAGAGAGCGTCACTAGGCGCTGTCGATAACCAATGAGAGCGCGGCGATGGATCGATCGAGAGATGGAGATCGAGAGAAGTCAGGGGAATTAAGGTGTGTGTGAGCGAACGACGATCATCCGACGTGGCAGAGCCCGAGATGTGAGACTGTACAAAGGAAATAATAAAGAGCATAGTTTACAGCAAAATACCCTCCGTGTTTAATTCGTGGTATTAACCCAACAAATTGGCGCTGCGGAAATAAGAACCAGGAAAATGTCGATGGAACAATTGCTTCAAGTATTGGCGACTACGTCGCAAAATCAACAACAGCTTCTGTATCAAATCTGTGAGTCCCAGAAGAAGCTTGCTGAAGTTATAGCTCAGTCAGAAGGTAAAACGGGGCACGGCGGACAGATGCCTCCGCCTACAAAATCATCGCAATTTTCTAACCTCTTAACACGACTCGGTAAGTTCATCCATGATCCTACGAAAGGGAAAACTTTTACTTTATGGTATGATCGTCACAAAAATACCTTCGCGGAAGGAGCAAAGGGGTTGACCGAGGAGGAATGTAAAGAACTACTCCTTCACGCTCTCGGTGATGACGAATATCAACGTCTACTTAGTCGTCTTTCACCAAAGAAACCGCAAGAACTAATTTTCGATGACCTTGTACGACATTTACAGAAACAATTTCATGACAATAAAACATTGTTTCAACGCCGTTACGAGGCTCTAAATTTTCGAGCTTCTATGCCTTTAACGACAATAGAAATACTTGATCAAGTAAATGTTTTAGGAGATGCTTTCGAGCTTGACAATTTCAATATTGATCAATTGAAAATTCTTCTGACGGCTCTTGCACTAAGTGACCGTGCTTATCATACCGAACGGACAATTTTATTCAAGGTGGCATCTGAAAAAGAAAATTGCACGTTTGAAGACATCCGGGAAATCTGTCATGTACACGCGCACCGCACAGCAGATGTTATGCGTGTCGAAGGGCAACAAATTACAGAAGTCAGCACAGTAAAGCAGTCATCAAAAGATACGAAGAAAACAAAAATTTCTAAGCGTTACGGGGAAAAATCTACAACCCCCACGTTTTTGCCTTGCCGTGGTTGTGGTTCTACACGCCACAAACGGGATGACTGTCCTTTCAAAAAAGCAGAATGCAGGACATGCAAGAAAATAGGACATATTGCTAAGGTTTGCTTATCCGCACAACAAGGTAAGATAGACACTGTAAAACTACAAGGTGTCCTAGGCACGGGACGTTACCATCGTAAATACGCCTATATTACGATTAACAACAAACCTTTGAGGATGCAGCTAGATACAGGTGCTGACATAACGACAATTGGAAAAGAAATCTGGGCACAAATTGGTCGTCCGAAGCTTCAACCTTACACAACTTCATGTATAAATGTCTCAGGCCGTGAAATACATACTAACGGATTCTTTAACGCTTCACTTGGCTACAAGAACTGTTCGACGACAGCACCAGTCATTGTAATAAATCGCCCGACAACTGCACTTCTCAGTGCGCAAGTAATAGATGAACTTAAATTGATAACCTATGAGGCAGGAATCACAGAAAATCAGAATACGGTAAACTCAGTTGTCGAAAAATCTCTACAGGAAAAATTCGCAGAACTTTTCAGTGAGTCGACTGGGGAATGTACCAAGGTTCAAGTCCATCTTCGTCAGAAGCCAGAGGCTCAACCGGTACACGTTCCACGTCGCCCAATTGCGCTCGCGCTGGAAGAACCGATCGATACGGAACTCGATAGACTTGTCAACAACGGGATATTAACATCGGTCGACTTCTCAGAATGGGCTGCCCCCATTGTCGTTGCACGCAAAGCAAATGGCAAAATTCGTATCTGCGCAGATTATTCAACGGGTCTAAATGACGCCCTTGACACAGAAGATTACCCAATTCCGAAGATAGAGGATCTATTGGCAAAACTGCGAGGAAGCTCACACTTTTCACAGCTAGATCTTTCCGACGCATATTTCCACTTAAAACTAGACGAGGAAAGCAGAAGGCTAACCACAATCAACACACATCGAGGGCTTTTTACCTATAATCGTTTGGTTTTCGGATTAAAACCAGCCCCTGCAATTTTTCAACGTACGCTGGAACAAGCACTCGCAAATATTCCAGGTGTCTTGGTCTATCTTGATGACATCCTGGTATATGGTCATAACCGTGAAGAGCACGAGATACGGTTGCATGCTGTCTTAACCCGACTACAAGAATGGGGATTTCGTTTGCGCATGGAAAAATGTAAGTTTCATACTCCACTAGTTAAATACCTTGGGTTTATTGTTTCAGCTAAAGGTATCGAACCCGACCCGGCTCGTATTCGACCCATTCAAACAATGCGAGCCCCGAATAATACGAAAGAAGTTCGCTCCTTTTTAGGACTCTTAAATTATTACGGGAAGTTTGTACCAAATCTTCACCGATTCAAGGCACCATTTGAAGCACTAATTAAGAAGGATACTCCTTTTGTTTGGACGCCAAAATTAAAAAAAACGTTTGAAGAGATTAAAAACGTCCTCACGGGACCGCTCCTGTTAACCCATTACAATCCCACGCAAACCTTAATCATTGCAGCGGATGCTAGTTCAATTGGTATTGGTGGCGTTCTCCTACAACGCACACCAGACGGTCAAGAGAAAGCAGTCTTCCACATGTCAAAGGCACTAACGAAGACTCAACAAAACTACAGCCAAATTGAAAAAGAAGCCCTGGCGCTTGTCACTGCGGTTGAACGTTTCCGGAAGTTTGTATACGGCCGTCATTTCGTCCTACAGACAGATCATCGTCCATTACTGGCACTATTTAAAACATCGCATACGAAGGGGCTAGATACTCGCACGGCAAATCGTTTGAAACGCTGGGCTCTTCGTCTGATCGGTTACGACTTCGAAATCGAATATATCAATACCGAGAAGTTCGGACAGGCTGACGCTCTTTCAAGATTAATACACGACGCCCGCCGAGATGCGATAGACCCAGAACTCGAGGAAGTAGTTGCTACACTACAAGAAGTGGATACAGAGCTAATACAGCTTTTCGATGAATCAGTACAGCTTTTGCCCCTAACGGCCCGACAGGAGCTTCAGAATGCGACATATAGCGATGGCACTCTAGCAGAAATTATAGACCGTTTGCAGAACGGATGGCTCAAATCTGACGCCACAGACAAGGATCTGATTCCATACTACCGCCGTCGGGAATATCTAACTATGGTTGACCACACATTAGTCTCAGACGAAAAGCTAGTGATTCCCACATGTTTACGGCCTCTGGTCTTGAAACAATTACATATTGCGCATCCAGGTATCCGGCGAATGACTCAACTTGCTCGTCGTTATTTTTATTGGCCTGCGATGCATGACGAGATCGAGGAATATGTAAAGGAATGTAACCATTGTAGATGTACGGCAGCCAAACCAATCAAGGAACCCCTACATCCATGGCCCAATCCGAAGAAACCATGGTCCCGCCTCCATATTGACTTTGCTGGTCCAATCTTTGGACAATGGATACTCGTCATTGTCGATAGCTACTCTAAATTGGTAGACGCAGGATGTTTTTCGACTATAACATCGGCAGCGACATGTCGATATTTACGTAGACTCTTCAGCCGCTATGGACCACCTGAAGTACTAGCGTCAGACAATGGTACTCAATTTGTCTCGGAAGAATTCGCACGGTTGTGTGCGGAATTCAATGTCCTGCATCTTCGTAGCCCACCGGGGCATCCACAATCAAATGGCCAAGCCGAGAGAATGGTGCGAACTTTAAAAAGTTCGATCGACAAGACATCAGCATCGTCATTGGAAACAGAGCTCAACCGATTTATATATGCATATAACTATACACCCAGTGAGATAGTACCAGACCATAAATCTCCAGCAGAAGTATTTTTTGGACGCACGTTTCGAACACCACTGGATATATTTACTCCAATCGCAAATCCTACTTCGACTCTCACTTTACAACAGAGGAGGATGAAAGAACAATTTGACACTCATCATGGCGCGAGACCGCGCCATTTTGTTCCAGGTCAGCCAGTGGTAATTCAACTCTCTAATGGACAACGCATTCCTGGTGAGATTGTAAAGCTGATGGGCAAAGCAATTGCTCGTGTCAGTATCGAGGGAGGATTCATAAACAGGCATTTTAATCAGATCTGGAACCGCTCAAAACGCACACGGGCGAAATTAAAAGTCCTAGATGACGATGTGCTACCGTCATACGGACAAACGGAGACACGACAACCCACGCCAAATACTTCAGTAGACCCGGAGAAAGCAAGTCAGGCAGAGGGACTAGTGGTTCGTCGTTCTGACCGCATCGCACAGCGGTCACGGCCAGATTATAGAGCAGCAGCAGGGATTCGCCAATACCGGCGACTACATTCTTAAGTGGAAAAGGAATGTTGGGACAACCGCGCCATAGAGAGCGTCACTAGGCGCTGTCGATAACCAATGAGAGCGCGGCGATGGATCGATCGAGAAATGGAGATCGAGAGAAGTCAGGGGAATTAAGGTGTGTGTGAGCGAACGACGATCATCCGACGTGGCAGAGCCCGAGATGTGAGACTGTACAAAGGAAATAATAAAGAGCATAGTTTACAGCAAAATACCCTCCGTGTTTAATTCGTGGTATTAACCCAACAAATAGAGTTAAGGGGATCCTAAAGCGGAGACCGAACTTTGACGGGATAGCGCCCTCATCTAGACGGAATTAAAAATGTCGGTAAAATTACCGACAGTTTTAATTCCGTCCATTTTCTATATTATTGATTCAAAATGCAGTTTTGTCAGATTTAAAGTCTCGATCTGAGAGAAAACACAGCTGTACTGTCTCAGCTGACAAGAAAACAATACAGATAATAGAGACAAGGATAGCACATAATGTTCTCTTTTTTCTCTCGCGCTATATGTATATTTTTACTGTTCGCTAAGCTAGCCGATTCAACGATTTGGAATCAGACGTCGAATCGATCGCTTTATCATACATATAATGTTTATAAAATAAATAAAATATTATATTTTATTTATATTTTTTTAAAATAATAAATAATATAAACATCATTTCATCAGTAGTAGCATAAATATTACATTTATTAATGTATTATTCAACGATATAATTCGGTGTAATATGTAAAAAATCAATTTTTCCAATATTTTTATTTTTAAATTTTACATTTATATTTTATATTTATTTAGATAAATTGTTTAGATATTCGTCTTTAGACATAATGGACATTCTTTATTGCTTATAAAAATATATATATAAGTTTTTTATAAACAAATATCTATTTATAAATATCTATTTATACGTTAAATAATATATTGATAAGAATAATATTTATGCTACTACTGATAAACATTTTTATATTCTTTATTATTTTCCAAAAAATATAAATAAAATATAAATATTTTGTTTTTTAAATAAACATTACACACACACACGTTATCGCACGCATCGCACCTACGCACGCACGCACGCACGCACGCACGCATCGCACGCATCGCACGCACGCACGCACGCGCGCACGCACGCATCGCACGCACGCATCGCATCGCATCGCACGCACGCATCGCACGCATCGCACGCACGCACGCACGCACGCACGCACGCACGCACGCACGCACGCACGCACGCATCGCACGCACGCATCGCACGCACGCACGCATCGCATCGCAGACGCACGCACGCACGCACGCACGCACGCACGCACGCATCGCACGCACGCACGCACGCACGCACGCACATCGCACGCACGCACGCACGCACGCACGCACGCATCGCATCGCACGCACGCACGCACGCACGCACGCACGCACGCACGCATCGCATCGCATCGCACGCATCGCACGCATCGCACACGCACGCACGCACGCACGCACGCACGCACGCACGCACGCACGCACGCATCGCACGCACGCACGCACGCACGCACGCGCACGCACGCACGCACGCACGCACGCACGCATCGCACGCACGCACGCACGCACGCACGCACGCATCGCACGCACGCACGCACGCACACGCACGCACGCACGCACGCACGCACGCACGCACGCACGCACGCACGCACGCACGCACGCATCGCGACAGACCCACGCACGCACGCACGCACGCACGCACGCACGCACACACACGCACACACACACACACACACACATGCAATATATGTATTTTTCGTGTTAGAACTTGTGCAGCGTGATTTATTTATTGAATCAATCAGGATACAAATATACATATTTAGTATATTTTCTTAAAATAATATATAACAAAATATACAACAAAGTCAAAACATATAATTTTAAATATTGAAAATGTAGAATGGGGCTCTCCAACGCCCTTACTCATGAGAACGCAACCAACATATTTTTTCCGTCTCTCCGATCTTCTGATTTTTATTATAACCAGTATTGTCGTAATAGACATTTCTGATTTTTTATTTATAATTTGTAATCGGAATAGTTTCCAATTTCTATTGAAACGTGTCTTGTCTCATTTCCTCCTATATTGAGACTCTAACATTATTATAAATATATTTCCCAAAGTTTTTTATACATTATACATTTTTGGAAAAGGTAACAATTTATTATCTTCTATGACTTTTATAAAATGTTGTCTCATACACTTTACATCCTTGGAATATTTTTCGTTACAATGATTGCCTCCTAAAGCTATAGTTGTGGTAAAAGCTGTAGCGTAAATTCCACAACATGTACCATCAGGTTGTGCTTCAATTTTTTCAAAAATATTGTCACTTTGACTTATTTTTGGATAACGAAGTTGTATATAATTTTTTTCTTTGGCTGCCAACTTATTATATGTACAGCAAGGTAAACTGTCATATACGTGAAGTTTATTGCCATCAAAAAATATACATCGCCAGTGATCACTACAATTTTCTCGAATTATTTGTAAGCTTTTGTCGCTGTGACTAGCTACAATCATATGAGGAAACTCTAAATATAGCACTTTGCGTTTCAAAATGAGAAGTTTCTCTTATAATTGCGTAAGAATCGATTTAACGATCTAACGATTCGTCATTTAATTTGCTATACATAGGCAAGACATTCTTTGTTACTGAGGAGATAGGAGCAATTAGAATTTTTTTATGTCTTGTCTTATCATCTTCAGTAATATCATGATTGTTGCTTATACTAACAATAACACAATCATCATTCTGCTCTATATCTGGAGTAATCGCAGCAGTAATAATTGTTTTCGTCAATGAAATATCAGATTTGTTCTCATCTCTACCGATGACATTTTTACTCTCTACTACATTTTGCCGAATACTTTTTCGAATATTTACTTTTTTAGCTGCTTCTTCCTTTGCTTCTAGAATATAGCTTGGATTTCTAATTGGCATATGCCTATTATAACGACTATCCAAGATTTCCAGAAGCATGCATTCGTTGTAGAAACGTATTAGAAGAGACAGCATTTTATTTCTCCAAAAAACATCGTCTCTATTTACGTGCACCAATTTCATGCTTTGTGGTGTCCATACGGCAAAAATACAATATTCTCGCTGCGTTATGTTCAATTGGCCTTGAACCTGATAATATCGGTGATTCTGATTTATTTCTTGTGGATTTTTTTTATCGAAGATACCTTTTTAAAAAGATATTGTCTCAATGGCTTTTTCCATTGTTAAATTTTCAGCAGATAAAGGACATTTAATTTCCATCAGACCGTTTTCATCAATAGAAGAAGCACCCAAGCATGGATTTTTAATATCAATAAATAATCCATACGGTTTTATTTTTTTATTTAATTTTATAACCAATTCTTTTCTTCCTACTTCTTCATTGTCACAACCATATCTTATGACTGCGGTAGCAATGAACAGAGGATACAAAATTATTATTATTTTTTACACTTCTGACATTTCATTGCCAGGATTGACACCTCTGGTATTTAAATTAGCCAGCACACAATTTATGCCTCTGGCATTTTTGTAACCAGCACACGATTTACGCCTCTGGCATTTCTGTAACCAGCATACAATTTATGCCTCTGGCATTTTTGTAACCAGCACACGATTTACGTCTTTGACATTTTTGTAACCAGCACACGAATTACGCCTCTGGTATTTAAATTAGTCAACACACGATTTACGCCTCTGACATTTTTTGTAACCAGCACACGATTTATGCCTCTGGTATTTAAATTAGTCAGCACACGATTTACGCCTCTGACATTCTTATAACCAATACACGATTTACGCCTCTGGTATTTAAATTTGTCAACACACGATTTACGCCTCTGACATTTTTGTAACCAGCACACGATTTACGCCTCTAGTATTTAAATTTGTCAGCACACGATTTACGCCTCTGACATTTTTATAACCAGCACACGATTTACGCCTCTGGCTTTATATTCAATGTATAAATACATATATAAATACTCTATGTGTATACATATATAATTTATAAAATATGAATAAGCAAAGGACTTTTCCCTATGCATAATTCTATTCCTTTTATATAACATTCTACATAATTATTAAAATAAATCTTCTTTTCTGCAATGATTAACAATTAAAAAAAAAGGATATTATCTGACGGCAAACTAGCTATATGATATCTTTATTTGTGTTCACGACGTTTCGACCATTGGTTCTGGCTCCTTTTTAAATGGTATTATATAATTTTTTCTCAACAGCGTTACATACTGAAAGGAACGGTATTACATTTTTAAATCATCCTACAATTTTGTAATATATTAATTTACAACTTACAGAGGCCGTGTGTCAAATAGAGTCCATATATAAAACAATAAAGAAAATTCGGTTTGTACAAGTGTAGAAAACACGTCAGAGATTTGTGACGGCATGAATGGGGACTGAGTGGTAACAAATTCTACCGTTCTCTTAATCCAGGACAAATTTAGACCAGACATAAATAAATAAATAAATAGTTGAACGTGTCAATATATTAGAAGATAGAAAAATAGATAAAAATATAGATGTGCTAGATGATGCATAAATGGATCAAGTACAAATATGAAATGATAAAAATAATCAAAATAGCTAACAGTATCAATAATAAATAAATAAATAAATAAAAATATAACTATAATCAAATAATGCTAACGAGGCCATCATAAATCGCGATTAGCTTTCTATGTCTTTCTAGGTCCCAAAAGATAGAACTAAAATATTGGAGAAAAACAATGTTATATATAGGTTACAATGCAAGGATTGCGAGGTCTCATATGTGGGACAAACCAAGAGACAATTATCTACGAGATTAAAGGAGCATAAGAATAACATAAGGCTTGACTCGTCCAAACATTCTGTAGTCTCTGAACATATTTTACAATATAATCACACATTCGATTGGAATAACACGAAAGTTCTAGATACTGAATCTAATATTAACAAAAAATTGATATGAAAGATATCAATTTACATTCGTCAGAAAAAAAATTACATTTACAACGGGATACAGAATCAAAAAACAGGGCCTACAATAAAGAATATTATATCGAAGCTACAACTAATATCGATCTTACTATTCGTTTCGACTATCGAGATTAATAACATTATTCCAATTTTTATGAGAGTCATTTCATAACATTGTGAACGTTAGTGATGACCTGTCTCATCGTCCTATACATTGGGGAACATACTCGTACAGAACAATAAAGTTGACACATAAGAACGTTGATTTATTTTTGATGTCCAATGAGATGAAGAACAAAGCAGTATTTTAATTTTATTTATAACAAAAAAAACCATGTTAATTTTTTTTAACCATTAACTAATAGCCCCACTGATTACTATTTTTAACAGTTTCCCGCGACGACAATTTTAAGCCCTTGATTTGACGGATTATTCTTTTTTACGGTCATCGCTCAAACCTGAGTTTAACAATCCGGGGAGGACGTCCACGATGCTGTTTTTATCTTTTCGACTGCGATGAATTATGGGCATTCCAGTATTTATTTTATTTATTAATTTTAGTCTTTGTAATTATTTATTTATTTTTATTTTTATTTATTTATTTATTTATTTTATTTTTATTTTTATTGAGTGTAATGAGAAGATGTTAGTTTTCAGCTCCTGCAAGAGGACTCTGTGAGTCTGAAACGTTCAGGCTTTAATTTAATTATGTATAGATGTAAAATTGTAAATATATGTTTTCTTAAACTATTAATTATTATTTACACTATTGGGCAAAAAAGGCAGCATCTACATTTGTTAATTTGATATGATATTAATGTTTTATTTAAAATACATACAACTTACGTCAAATAATATTATGTTTGTAATTGATGTACCCCAGAATCCGCATCCATACAGCGCAATGTTGAAACGACGCGTAAACAAAACTTTCTGTTAGAAAGAGTTCAAGACGCGCCGGAAACTGTATTTATCAGCACCTATGCGCCAGACCTTTAAAATTCATCAATAGCGCGATCAAATACCGTTCACGGACCTTTTAATTTTTTGCATCCGTGATCTAACCAAATCGAGTGAGATTTCAATATTGCATCCACCCTTTGTTTATAATAAAGCATTTTTATATTAAGTTTACGATTTATGTTCTTCACTCAATCGAATTCTGATCCCAAAGAGTTAGTCCGAGTGTTCATTAAAAAACGAATTGGTCCCATTTGTTAAAAATGTAAAAACTGTAAATCAATAACACACTATAATTTACCTAAATTTTAAAAATAAAGTAAAAATAAATATTGAAAAAATGAAAAAATTGAGATCAGTATAAATCATCGAAATTACATAAATTTTATTTAATAAATGTTTACTTTTTAAAATAAAATAAAGTACTTTATATTAAAATTATTGAACAAATGATAGAAAAAGAAATTGAGATCTGTAATATAATATAACAAATAAAACAGATAAAAAAATTTTTGTTATATTTTAAAAAAATACACTTTTTAAATACAAAATATTATATTATATTTAGATACATTTATTAATAAAAAATAAAAATTAATGATTTAACATAACTATACAAATAAATTTTACAATCTATTTATAATATATTATTTCCCATTTAAGTTAAAAAATAATGAGACTCTTTTTCTTTTTTATTATTTTAAAAGTAATAATACTTGAGTTGTTAAAATAAAATTTTAAATAAAAACAGTGGAATAATATTAATTATAGACGCACAGTTTTAATCACTAATTCCCAAAACCCGCAACAAATAAAAATAAACTTAACCTTTTATGTGTGTCTCTTCAAAGAGTA
>CABEGB010000196.1:0-52721 GCA_901521435.1 Crematogaster levior
TACAGTATATCATATTTGGTCAGTAAATAATAATAAAAATATAAAAAAATCTAAAAATCTAAAATATAAAAAAAAATTTTCATTTTATAAAGGCAATGACAAATGTCATTATCTTACAATGATTGACTCAGTTCTTTTATTTTCGATATGACTAGATTACGTTCTTCCATAGCAGCTCGTTTACAACATTTTTTAGCCTCTTCTTCTATCACATTACCAATCAACATCTCATAACGTTTGTATAAGTGATTATTTATATTAGGAGAGTCTGCACAAGCCAATATTTTATTCAAAGATGTGTGGTGACCTACACCTGAATGAATAGCTCCTAAAACAAATTTTTAAAAATGATCATGAAATAAATAAATGATTTTCAGTATAAAATTTCAGTGATATCTTCATGTGAAACAATAATAAAATAAAACTTACCCAGTATCAAAGAAGTATTAACTCTCGACAGATTTTTATCATACGTAGCGGAGTTTACTGTTGACAATTCATCACATTTCATACATCGCACAGTTATAACTGAGTGTGCGCCAATACATTTTTCATTCTCTATATTTTCCAAACTTAAAACTTCTGCACACTTCCAGCATTTTAGATTCTTTCCTAGTTCTTTATACTCAACTATTCGTAGTCCTTCTCCAACTCCTCCTTCAACTGGCTTGTGTTGCAATCTTTCAATCTCATCTTTGATAAGTTTCTTTTTTGCTTCATTCATAGCCGTTACAGCTTTTGCATTTCGTTTAGCTAATTTTTTCTTGATAAATCGTCCTGTTTTACGATGTCTTTCTTTATTTTCCATGTTTGTTGAATGCCTAACCTCGTAATAGCCGAAATTCATAAACACGAGAAACGAGAATGAATTTCGTAGGTTAAGACGTCTGCTCGGCTCAAAGCAACGTTGCCACATTTTCAACGTATGAAGTTATTCATTTTCCCTCTCTCTCACACGAATGTCTCTGTCTCTCTCTTACTGAGTTATTCATTTCTCTCACACGAATGTCTCTGTCTCTCTCTTACTGAGTGAACGTCCTTAATACCTAAGTACTTGTACCTAGGTACAAATTTATGTACCTAGGTAAGTAGCGAGATACTTTTTTTTCTAGTACCTATACCTATATCTAGGTACATTTTTGTGTACCGGTACCTATAATTAAGGTATATTTTAGGTTTTTATTTAATTTTCTATCTTTACTGAATTATTATGTGTCACATAGATTACGGTCAAGAAGACGCTGGAAATGCTTCGAAACATTATTCTATCTTTATTCTTATAGAATATAGAACAAAGATAAAATAATGTTTCGGAGCTTTAGTTTCAATATTCGACTCTCTTGCGTTGTGCGCGACGAAATAAGAAAGGACGCAAGACGTGATACTATTGGCAGGGAGAGGGTAACGAATAAGGCACACAAACGAAAATACGCTGTTTTTGTCTCTTATCCGTCGTGCGTCTTTTATTGTCGAGCCGTCGCTGAGCCGGTGAGGCGGTGAGTCGCACGTCGTCCCGTAGTCTCACGTTTCTAGAATAACTGTCGCAAGTCGCAATATGTCCGATTGTGAAGCGGATGACCCGCCCGTGTCAGAAGATACTTCTGCGTGTAACAATAACATTGATTCAACTGTGAACATTATCAATCGTTTACCAACTTATTTATCAAGTTATTTTAAAATCAAAGAAGTCAAAGCAACTTCATTAATCGTGCAATGCACACAATGCATTCGTGAAAAAACGCTTTCAACGCCCTTAAACAGCACTGGGAATCTCTATAAACACTTGAGAGTGAGTATTTTTATGTATTATTCGAGCTTATACGAAGACCTTTTTATTCTGTTTAGAGAACATCAACGTCAAGTAATGACGTTGATGAGACCAAATAATTATTGTTGAGAATAACTATTTGGTCTCATCAATGTCATTATTTGCTCAATGCCATTATTCCAATTTCCAATATTACTTATTTATTACCTACTTACTTATTTATGTATATTTACAGCGACTGCATCCATCTGTCGAAAAAATAATAAGACAAACAAAAGATAAATCCTTAAGAGAGAGTAATTCTCAATCAGAAAATAACTATCAAAAACAAAAATCTCCATAGACTGGAAATACAAAAAATGAAAAAAATAAAATAAAACTAAAGGTTTTATTAAACATCTTTATATTTATATATGGGGCATTCCATACCAAATCGACCACTTTTGACTTCGACCCCTTTCGATTTGGCTGAACATTTTTTATCCGTTTCTACTGGATAAAAAACGGTTTTCATAACACAGCCACACAAAAAAAAAAAAATTTCGACGCAGATGGTGAGATTATGATTACTATATGTTTTTCGGGTCGCTGAATCCGAATCCGAGGTCAGTTTTACTCCTGCACGTCAGGGTTTTGACATAACCTCAAAAAACATAGTAAATTTGAATTTTCTAAACATAAATAAAAAGCAAATAACAGATTTGTAGTATTTTAATCATTTTCTTTTTTCGAACTATATCGAGTTCTTTTCTCCTCAAAAGATCGATGCAATGTTTTACGTTTTCTACCTTCCTTCGGTAAGTCTCTTTTCATATTCCAGCAGAAATCTGCCATCATATGTTCGTCCCATTTTCCCTGATAGCGAGTTTCCATAACTTTTATGTCTTGATGAAAACGTTCCCCTTGTTCTTCGCTAAAATCTCCTAGGTTGTTGGGGAATTCGTCAAGATGTGAGTGCAAAAAATGTAATTTCAAATTCATCAAACAACCTAGTTTTTCGAAGTTTTTTACCATATTATTAACAATTTTTTCATACTGTGGACTTTTTGTATTTCCCAAAAAATTGTGTGCCACGTCTTTGAAACTAAGCCAAGCTTTTTTCTCAAGTCCGTTCATTATACTAGTAAAATTTTCATCTTTGAACAGCTTGCGAATTTGTGGTCCATCAAATACTCCTTCCTTCACTTTTGCCTCAGAAAGTTTTGGAAACTTCGATTGGAGATATAGAAAACATTTACCTGTTCTATCTAAAGCTTTAACGAACTGCTTCATCAGACCAAGCTTTATGTGAAGGGGAGGGATGAGAATTTTTGATGGATCTACTAACGACTTGTGAATGATGTTATATGAACCAGTGGTCAACGATGCTCTTACAGGCCAATTTCTTTGTTCGTAATGCTTTGCTCTATCTCTACTATCCCACAAACATAAATAGCAAGGATATTTAGTAAATCCTGATTGTTGTCCGAGTAACATTGATATGATTTTCAAATCTCCGCAAATCTGCCATAAGTGCTTATTATAGTCTATTTTTTTCAATAGAATTTGCATGTTATCGTACTTCTCTTGCATGATAGTTGAGTGTGCGATCGGAACTGGAGCATAAACATTTGTATTGTGGAGTAAAACTGCTTTGATACTTTGTTTAGACGAATCTATGAAAAGTCGCCAATCAGTGGCTTTATAACAATTCGCCTTCAATGCATTGATAAGACCTTCAACATCAGTGCAAAATACGAGTGATAACTTTTCATCTTTACTGAAGAATTTTAGAAACTCTTTTTCACGGTTACGGTACACAGAAATCTTAGTTTTTGGTTCTAAAACATTTTTCGCTTTGAGAAATGAAGCTAAGTGCTCGGAACCATCTTTTGGTAAACCTAGTTCTCGAATAAGATCATTCAATTCCAACTGTGAAATCAATGACGGGACTGGTGGTTTTTTGTCATGAGCTGCATACTCCGTATCACTGTCATTGTTGTCATCGCTCTCAGATTCATTTGTTTCAGAGAACTGTTCATCAATGTCCATCGGCTGAGTGTCTTTACATACGCGGTTACATTTAGTTTTCAACGTATTGTTTTCAATTAAAACTGGAACAATCACACATGTAGTGCTTTTATATACAATTTTCTGCTTGTTTTTCTTACTGAAACCTTTTATTTGATTTAAACAAAAGTAACATTCTTCCTTATTAGTAGGACTTTGCCAAATGGCTGGACTAGAGTACTTAATACAATCTTTGTTTTGATCTTTTTTCCATCGAGTGAGCATTCTTTTACAACAATCACAAATAATATGTGGAACCCAGTTGCTAAGCTGATCCATCTTTAACTTGAAGATTTTTTCATACGCTGAGCGTATATCGACATCAACAGGTTTTCTTAAATAACTTACTTCGAATTTAGCACATATGTAGCAGAAAGCATCATGATCCATAAGACAATGAACCCATTGAACCCATGAAAATAGAAGTTACGGTCCTCAGAATTGACTATGTTTCTTGTATGTTTTTTGGGTTTCTAAATCGGAAACAGAGCCCGTTTTCCTCCTAGCAAGTTGAGATTGGGATATAACATCTGGAAACTCTTCAAAACCAACAACCAACCAACAAACTCAAATCCGATGATCTTAAGCGATTTCAAACCTCAACGATCTCATTTCCTGTGTGTCTGCATCCAGGGCACCTCCTCGCGGTGACGGCGGGCAACGGAGAGAGCCCGTTATCCGGCTGAGTCCCTGGATCACGGCTGTTATGCCGTCATGGCAGACACACGGAAAAAGTGTCTTACGATGCAGGGAGTCGGATACCCAGTATCGGCGACTCAGGGTGAGCAAGCGGGCCCGTCGCAGTCGTCGTCATCACGCAACCGCAGCTTCTTATTGGTTGGTGACTTGGCCAATAAGAAGTATAACGCTACAAGAAAAACAATCACTAAAAAGGCATGATGCTTTCTGCTACATATGTGCTAAATTCGAAGTAAGTTATTTAAGAAAACCTGTTGATGTCGATATACGCTCAGCGTATGAAAAAATCTTCAAGTTAAAGATGGATCAGCTTAGCAACTGGGTTCCACATATTATTTGTGATTGTTGTAAAAGAATGCTCACTCGATGGAAAAAAGATCAAAACAAAGATTGTATTAAGTACTCTAGTCCAGCCATTTGGCAAAGTCCTACTAATAAGGAAGAATGTTACTTTTGTTTAAATCAAATAAAAGGTTTCAGTAAGAAAAACAAGCAGAAAATTGTATATAAAAGCACTACATGTGTGATTGTTCCAGTTTTAATTGAAAACAATACGTTGAAAACTAAATGTAACCGCGTATGTAAAGACACTCAGCCGATGGACATTGATGAACAGTTCTCTGAAACAAATGAATCTGAGAGCGATGACAACAATGACAGTGATACGGAGTATGCAGCTCATGACAAAAAACCACCAGTCCCGTCATTGATTTCACAGTTGGAATTGAATGATCTTATTCGAGAACTAGGTTTACCAAAAGATGGTTCCGAGCACTTAGCTTCATTTCTCAAAGCGAAAAATGTTTTAGAACCAAAAACTAAGATTTCTGTGTACCGTAACCGTGAAAAAGAGTTTCTAAAATTCTTCAGTAAAGATGAAAAGTTATCACTCGTATTTTGCACTGATGTTGAAGGTCTTATCAATGCATTGAAGGCGAATTGTTATAAAGCCACTGATTGGCGACTTTTCATAGATTCGTCTAAACAAAGTATCAAAGCAGTTTTACTCCACAATACAAATGTTTATGCTCCAGTTCCGATCGCACACTCAACTATCATGCAAGAGAAGTACGATAACATGCAAATTCTATTGAAAAAAATAGACTATAATAAGCACTTATGGCAGATTTGCGGAGATTTGAAAATCATATCAATGTTACTCGGACAACAATCAGGATTTACTAAATATCCTTGCTATTTATGTTTGTGGGATAGTAGAGATAGAGCAAAGCATTACGAACAAAGAAATTGGCCTGTAAGAGCATCGTTGACCACTGGTTCATATAACATCATTCACAAGTCGTTAGTAGATCCATCAAAAATTCTCATCCCTCCCCTTCACATAAAGCTTGGTCTGATGAAGCAGTTCGTTAAAGCTTTAGATAGAACAGGTAAATGTTTTCTATATCTCCAATCGAAGTTTCCAAAACTTTCTGAGGCAAAAGTGAAGGAAGGAGTATTTGATGGACCACAAATTCGCAAGCTGTTCAAAGATGAAAATTTTACTAGTATAATGAACGGACTTGAGAAAAAAGCTTGGCTTAGTTTCAAAGACGTGGCACACAATTTTTTGGGAAATACAAAAAGTCCACAGTATGAAAAAATTGTTAATAATATGGTAAAAAACTTCGAAAAACTAGGTTGTTTGATGAATTTGAAATTACATTTTTTGCACTCACATCTTGACGAATTCCCCAACAACCTAGGAGATTTTAGCGAAGAACAAGGGGAACGTTTTCATCAAGACATAAAAGTTATGGAAACTCGCTATCAGGGAAAATGGGACGAACATATGATGGCAGATTTCTGCTGGAATATGAAAAGAGACTTACCGAAGGAAGGTAGAAAACGTAAAACATTGCATCGATCTTTTGAGGAGAAAAGAACTCGATATAGTTCGAAAAAAGAAAATGATTAAAATACTACAAATCTGTTATTTGCTTTTTATTTATGTTTAGAAAATTCAAATTTACTATGTTTTTTGAGGTTATGTCAAAACCCTGACGTGCAGGAGTAAAACTGACCTCGGATTCGGATTCAGCGACCCGAAAAACATATAGTAATCATAATCTCACCATCTGCGTCGAAATTTTTTTTTTTTTGGGTGGCTGTGTAATTTTTTCAAATTTTTTTATCCACCTCAAAAAAAGTTATAAATTTTTCAAAAAAATGGCTTTTTTTTTTTAAATTGCCATAACTTTGTCAAAAATTGGCCAAACGAGACGTTTTTTTTTTCAAAATTTTCGTAATTAAATGTACTTTCTGAAAAAAAATACAAAAAAAATTTCAGAAAATAAATTCTACAAAATTTTTGTGTTTTTTGAAAAAAATTGTTAATTTTTCGAAGTTCGCCATTTTTTATTTTTTATTTTATTTTCTTAAAAAAAACTTCAATCAATTCTGCGGTGATCACCGCCAATCCCAGAGTGGGCCGAATTTTCTTTCTATTTTTTTTTTTGAAAAAAAGATTTTCAATTTTCAAAATTATTTTTTTAGAAACTTTGTTGAGATAATAAAATAAATGCTAGAAAATGATTTCTCGGTATATCTTACCTAATTTATAGTCTAAACTTACAACTAATGACTAGGATTCTACATTTCATATGATTAACATTCAATATTTTTATTAATAATATAACAAATAATTTATTTTATTTTTTTTGGCGTTTAAATATTTTACATATTCTATGTTCATTTGAATTCGAAAAATTTTTAACATATAAACAACCACCTGTGTCGGGAATTACACTGTGTAATTGGTGTGTTCCGGTAATTGGTTTTGTTTTCGAAAATCGCTCTTTTAAATCATTTACAGATTTATTGTAATCTTTTTCCGGGGAAAACCTGACCGTGATATTTGGAAGGTTATCCGGTGCAGAAGCCCAATCAAAAAGTTCATGAGCCGTCGTTATTTGTTGATCAACCGCTAGTTGAAGACTTGCTCTTGCTGCTTGTCGTTTGATAGTGCCACCAATACCGTCACACGGACCTTTGCCATGGGCAGTCGCGAAAAAATGCCATTCAGCAGGTATGCCAAAATCACTTGCATGGTAATATAAGTTGACAAAATTTTTATAGTTTTTAAATTGTTGAGGAGCCCCATCCGAGAAATAATAAATCTTGCTAACACTTTCAGAAAAACTTTTCACAAAGTCAGTAATTATTCCTATGAAAACATTAACAGCGACGGCATCATGATTATTACAATCTGAAATAATTACTAGACTTTTGTGTTTAAGTTCGTTATTTACTTTGAAATAAATAACGACTGGAAAAATTGTAGCTTGATTATTGTTCCAGTGAAACCCAGATGCCGCGTTTTGCACTACGAAAGCATAATTTTCGGCAAAATCACAAATAATAATAAATTCATTCGGTTTTAGTGATTCTTTCAATGCTTTCAAAAATTTGGTTTGTTCTTTAGCGATGAATGAGTGTGGTAGAAGAGTTTCCAACTCTTTACAAAAATCTTCGACAAATTCATCGGTTGGCTTAATAAAAGTTTCTAGACTACTTCTTGGTTTCAATATCCAATACTTATACGTAACATTTTCGATTCCATTATCATCGAAGCTTGATAGTAAAGCGTTAGTTAATTCATTTACTCCTGGACAGTTTTTACATTCACCCAAGTAACATTGAAACGACGGAGCCTCACATATAATCATGCTTAAACAATCGGTGTAATGTTTTATAGGTTTCTCCGTATTTTCCGTTAAAGAATGAAAATTTCCACCTAAAATGAAAGTAATTTAATTTACAGAAAATTCACGTATTTATAAATAAAAATTAATTTGATAATTACCAAGCATCATCAATTTAACGTTCTGATGAATTGTACAAACACAAATGGTATGTGTTCCGCTTGTTCCTGCTAACACACAATGTTTCGGTCGCAAAGAGGCGAATTTCGAAAAGCCAACCTTCTCTGCAGGGTTTATTACACGAAAACATTGGTATAGTTCTTTTAAGTTTGAAAGAATAAGTCTTTTTTGGACGTGTACACGATTGCCATCGTCACGTCGAATTGAAACAAAATCTTTCATTCCTGGCATCGGAGCACTATACTCATCATCGTTATAAAAATTCACAATTTTTACTTTTACTTGATCCGAAATTGTCCAACCTATAAAAAAATGTTGAGAAATTAATCTTCAGTGGTAATTGAAACATTTATTTTACGTTATATGCATACCTAATTTCGATTCAGGTGTTGAAAGTATTCCTTTTTCTTTAATCAAGTTCTTAGCAACCTTTGACATATGCCTTGATGTATTCATAGTTTCACAAATACGTCTTTCACTCCAATTTTCCGGTAATAATGTTAAAATTTGTATCTTCGAGGATTTTTCAGTTTTCTCATCGTTGAATTTAGCGTGCAGCATTTCAATCAAAGTTCGAAAATTGTCACCATCGTCATCAATTGATTCTTCATCAGTAACAGAGAATAGAACCTTTTTTAAACTATCGGAAATCCGATTTATCTTGTTATTCAAATAGTAATTATCATTCAATTTTTTCGATGGAATCGGTGATTGATTTAACAATTGTAATGCATGATTTATTATTGGTAATTGAGTTGCAGCGCTGACTTGTGATGCAGAGCTTGATTGTGAATCTTTAGGTTCGCCGTTAAACGACATGGAACCTTAAAGGAAATAATGGGATATATAGTTGTTGGGAATTTATTTAAGTATCCACAAATAAATATGCAGAGAAAAAGGATTCAAATAAATGATTCAACAAACTTACGGAATGATAATTGAAACTCCCTGGCAGTTGTGTTACTATCACTGTCAGTCTGATTATGGTTCTCATTGTCACTTGAGCTATCTTCATGATCACTTACATTACTATCATTATCATCAAACTTATTATTATCACTATCATTTGTTTGTTTTTTAACTAACTCTGAAGCTTTTTTTCGACATGAACTACATAATAAATAATTATCACTTAATCTTAACGTAGTTTTTATAATGTCAGTCGCTGGACGCAAACCAATTCGTTTCAAATGAAATTTGAACTCAAAAGGATTACAACATCGATCAAATTGTTTTTTCGACGCCATAATAAAAGAAATGCTCCGAAAAAATGTAGAATAAATGAAACAATCAACACTTTGATCGATTAAGAAGTATTCATAAAATTGATAAATTGTTCTTTTCCAACAAACGTGATAACAAAAATCTTTCAATGAACACTAATAGCGAATTCGATCGCCTGCACTAGTGTACACTGACTGTACACTGAGTACAAACGTTCCCAGTGCAACGCGTTCGATAGACGTCCACTGTTGCGATGCATGCACTCTTCGTATTCGATTATATTGCACTGTTATGATGCACATTTTATGTTGCATTCGATAAATATCGCACTACCTTAGTGTAGTACTGAATTTATATTCGGAAACACAAAGCAAACTGAACGAGTGCAAAGTTTATTGCACGGCCAATTTTGATAGTGTAAGAATTTTACACTCGTTCCTTAATTCAATATAATCGAATACGAAGAGTGCATGCACCGCAACAGTGGAATTTTACACTCGTTCCTTAATTCAATATAATCGAATACGAAGAGTGCATGCACCGCAACAGTGGACGTCTATCGAACGCGTTGCACTGGGAACGTTTGTACTCAGTGTACAGTCAGTGTACACTAGTGCAGGCGATCGAATTCGCTATTAGTGTTCATTGAAAGATTTTTGTTATCACGTTTGTTGGAAAAGAACAATTTATCAATTTTATGAATACTTCTTAATCGATCAAAGTGTTGATTGTTTCATTTATTCTACATTTTTTCGGAGCATTTCTTTTATTATGGCGTCGAAAAAACAATTTGATCGATGTTGTAATCCTTTTGAGTTCAAATTTCATTTGAAACGAATTGGTTTGCGTCCAGCGACTGACATTATAAAAACTACGTTAAGATTAAGTGATAATTATTTATTATGTAGTTCATGTCGAAAAAAAGCTTCAGAGTTAGTTAAAAAACAAACAAATGATAGTGATAATAATAAGTTTGATGATAATGATAGTAATGTAAGTGATCATGAAGATAGCTCAAGTGACAATGAGAACCATAATCAGACTGACAGTGATAGTAACACAACTGCCAGGGAGTTGATAGTAATGTAAGTGATCATGAAGATAGCTCAAGTGACAATGAGAACCATAATCAGACTGACAGTGATAGTAACACAACTGCCAGGGAGTTTCAATTATCATTCCGTAAGTTTGTTGAATCATTTATTTGAATCCTTTTTCTCTGCATATTTATTTGTGGATACTTAAATAAATTCCCAACAACTATATATCCCATTATTTCTTTTAAGGTTCCATGTCGTTTAACGGCGAACCTAAAGATTCACAATCAAGCTCTGCATCACAAGTCAGCGCTGCAACTCAATTACCAATAATAAATCATGCATTACAATTGTTAAATCAATCACCGATTCCATCGAAAAAATTGAATGATAATTACTATTTGAATAACAAGATAAATCGGATTTCCGATAGTTTAAAAAAGGTTCTATTCTCTGTTACTGATGAAGAATCAATTGATGACGATGGTGACAATTTTCGAACTTTGATTGAAATGCTGCACGCTAAATTCAACGATGAGAAAACTGAAAAATCCTCGAAGATACAAATTTTAACATTATTACCGGAAAATTGGAGTGAAAGACGTATTTGTGAAACTATGAATACATCAAGGCATATGTCAAAGGTTGCTAAGAACTTGATTAAAGAAAAAGGAATACTTTCAACACCTGAATCGAAATTAGGTATGCATATAACGTAAAATAAATGTTTCAATTACCACTGAAGATTAATTTCTCAACATTTTTTTATAGGTTGGACAATTTCGGATCAAGTAAAAGTAAAAATTGTGAATTTTTATAACGATGATGAGTATAGTGCTCCGATGCCAGGAATGAAAGATTTTGTTTCAATTCGACGTGACGATGGCAATCGTGTACACGTCCAAAAAAGACTTATTCTTTCAAACTTAAAAGAACTATACCAATGTTTTCGTGTAATAAACCCTGCAGAGAAGGTTGGCTTTTCGAAATTCGCCTCTTTGCGACCGAAACATTGTGTGTTAGCAGGAACAAGCGGAACACATACCATTTGTGTTTGTACAATTCATCAGAACGTTAAATTGATGATGCTTGGTAATTATCAAATTAATTTTTATTTATAAATACGTGAATTTTCTGTAAATTAAATTACTTTCATTTTAGGTGGAAATTTTCATTCTTTAACGGAAAATACGGAGAAACCTATAAAACATTACACCGATTGTTTAAGCATGATTATATGTGAGGCTCCGTCGTTTCAATGTTACTTGGGTGAATGTAAAAACTGTCCAGGAGTAAATGAATTAACTAACGCTTTACTATCAAGCTTCGATGATAATGGAATCGAAAATGTTACGTATAAGTATTGGATATTGAAACCAAGAAGTAGTCTAGAAACTTTTATTAAGCCAACCGATGAATTTGTCGAAGATTTTTGTAAAGAGTTGGAAACTCTTCTACCACACTCATTCATCGCTAAAGAACAAACCAAATTTTTGAAAGCATTGAAAGAATCACTAAAACCGAATGAATTTATTATTATTTGTGATTTTGCCGAAAATTATGCTTTCGTAGTGCAAAACGCGGCATCTGGGTTTCACTGGAACAATAATCAAGCTACAATTTTTCCAGTCGTTATTTATTTCAAAGTAAATAACGAACTTAAACACAAAAGTCTAGTAATTATTTCAGATTGTAATAATCATGATGCCGTCGCTGTTAATGTTTTCATAGGAATAATTACTGACTTTGTGAAAAGTTTTTCTGAAAGTGTTAGCAAGATTTATTATTTCTCGGATGGGGCTCCTCAACAATTTAAAAACTATAAAAATTTTGTCAACTTATATTACCATGCAAGTGATTTTGGCATACCTGCTGAATGGCATTTTTTCGCGACTGCCCATGGCAAAGGTCCGTGTGACGGTATTGGTGGCACTATCAAACGACAAGCAGCAAGAGCAAGTCTTCAACTAGCGGTTGATCAACAAATAACGACGGCTCATGAACTTTTTGATTGGGCTTCTGCACCGGATAACCTTCCAAATATCACGGTCAGGTTTTCCCCGGAAAAAGATTACAATAAATCTGTAAATGATTTAAAAGAGCGATTTTCGAAAACAAAACCAATTACCGGAACACACCAATTACACAGTGTAATTCCCGACACAGGTGGTTGTTTATATGTTAAAAATTTTTCGAATTCAAATGAACATAGAATATGTAAAATATTTAAACGCCAAAAAAAATAAAATAAATTATTTGTTATATTATTAATAAAAATATTGAATGTTAATCATATGAAATGTAGAATCCTAGTCATTAGTTGTAAGTTTAGACTATAAATTAGGTAAGATATACCGAGAAATCATTTTCTAGCATTTATTTTATTATCTCAACAAAGTTTCTAAAAAAATAATTTTGAAAATTGAAAATCTTTTTTTCAAAAAAAAAAATAGAAAGAAAATTCGGCCCACTCTGGGATTGGCGGTGATCACCGCAGAATTGATTGAAGTTTTTTTTAAGAAAATAAAATAAAAAATAAAAAATGGCGAACTTCGAAAAATTAACAATTTTTTTCAAAAAACACAAAAATTTTGTAGAATTTATTTTCTGAAATTTTTTTTGTATTTTTTTTCAGAAAGTACATTTAATTACGAAAATTTTGAAAAAAAAAACGTCTCGTTTGGCCAATTTTTGACAAAGTTATGGCAATTTAAAAAAAAAAAAGCCATTTTTTTGAAAAATTTATAACTTTTTTTGAGATGGATAAAAAAATTTGAAAAAATTATGAAAACCGTTTTTTATACAGTAGAAACGGATAAAAAATTTTCAGCCAAATCGAAAGGGGTCGGAGTCAAAAGTGGTCGATTTGGTATGGAATGCCCCATATATATATAAACACATATGTCCACACACACGCACGCACCACGCAGACACACACACACACACACACACACACACACACAATATAATATAAATAAAAAATAAATAAATAAAAATATAATTAGTATTAGTATATAATTATACTTAATATTATTAGTTATATAAATAAAAAAAATTTCTTATATAGTATAAATTACAAAACAAAAACTTATTGAAGTCGCAACTTTATAAACTAGAATTTTTGACTTCTAATATGGATGGACTTCTAATAAGTATATATTAATTTTTAGGTAAACAAACTAATTGAACAATTCATCGTAAAAAAGATGCAACCTATTTCTTTAGTAGAAGATCCATAATTTATTGAATTAATTGAAGGATTATCCGGTGTAAAACCAATATCAAGACGTACTTTCCAAAATAATTTGTTTGATAAGATGACAGCTATAAAAGCCGATTTGATAGCAACTTTCGAAAGACAATCTTGGGTTTGTACTACAGCGGATATTTGGAGCTCTAATAATCAAGAGACACGGTAGTGTCTTGTGCTAAGTCTGCGCAAGCACAAGACAGACACTACCGTGTCTTATTACGCGAATCGGACAGTTGAGAGCACTCAATATTTCTAGTTTTCATATATCCGCTTAACGGATTGAGTTCTAAGTAATCTCAATCGATAGAGCGGGGTCGAATTATATAATAAAAGTGTTTTTATTTTTGGGCTACATGCTCTATAAATCGAGTTATTACGACGCAAAGTCAAAATGTGAAAAATATCAATTAAGAAACGTCGTCGTCGTCGTCGTCGACCGCTCAGATTTTACTGTTGTGGCATTCGACATCAGATCGCGCTAGTGACGCTCTGGAAATTTTGGCTAGAGGGGCTGCGGTGAGGGGCGAAGAAATGTGTTATACAGGACGTTTTTAAGACACGTTTACTATAACGTAGTATGATCGATAATCGACAGTAAGTGATGTCGATAATCGATCGACAGTAAGTGACGTCGATAAACGTAAGCTAGGTTATTAGCGGCGACGATTATTATTGTATTTGCACATGCAATAACACAAATTTTCTTTCGCTCTCGTTATCACGCATTCACTCTCTCTCTTTCACTCATTACTTTTTCTCTAATCTTTTATTTATCAGACCGATTAGTTAAAAAATTTCGAATAAAGTATATATATACGTGTTCTCAATAAAAATATGTTAAAAAAAAAAATAAATAAAGTTATTCAAGCGTATTTTCGTTAGACCTTGTAAATCATGTCCAGCTAAAGTACAGTTTTACTTCTTAAAAGGATCTCGTTACACCGTGCACAAATATATGATAATGATTATAATAAAATATAATAAATAGTATAAATAAATATGAATAAATAGTGTATTCAATAGAAAAAAGTATAAGTATAAAAAATAGAATAAAGTATAAGTAGAAAAATTATATGTGTATATTATAAATACACATATACACATGTGTATATTATATATACACAAAAAATCGAACTGATGTACAAAAAAGAGTGATATCTCTAAAAAAATTACCTTTTTAAAAAAAGGTAAAAAAAAGGTGCTAAGTCCGCGTCAAAAAGTATCTTTGCAAAATAGTATAGTATTATTAACTCTAAAAAACTATTAAAAAACCTATTTCCAAAAGAGTGTGATATTAATCTACACACATAAGTTATTTTAATCCAAACAAAATAGTTTATTTTAAACCATAAAAAAACTATAAGTTATTTAATTATACGTTCCACAAAAATAATGATATCAACAAAATTGTGCTAAGTAAAAATAAAAATTTAAAAAAATATTTTTAAAAAAGTTACAAAATAATAAAAAAATAGTTTTAATTTTTTTTAGTATATCCTACTAAAATACTGATATCGAGAAATAAAAATTAAAAAAAAAACAAAAAACAAATAATGTAAAAATATAAAATTAAAAATTATTTACAAAAAAATAAAAATTAAAAATTAATGAAAAAATATAAAAATGTATATAAAAATTGAAAATTAATATAAAAATAAAAAATTTAATTAAAAGACTTAGCTCTGCTACAAAATGTTATTTTAAAAATTAGCAGCGCTAAGTCTTTTGATTAAATTTTTTATTTTTATATTAATTTTCAATTTTTATATACATTTTTATATTTTTTCATTAATTTTTAATTTTTATTTTTTTGTAAATAATTTTTAATTTTATATTTTTACATTATTTGTTTTTTGTTTTTTTTTTTTTTTTATTTTTATTTCTCGATATCAGTATTTTAGTAGGATATACTAAAAAAAATTAAAACTATTTTTTTATTATTTTGTAACTTTTTTAAAAATATTTTTTTAAATTTTTATTTTTACTTAGCACAATTTTGTTGATATCATTATTTTTGTGGAACGTATAATTAAATAACTTATAGTTTTTTTATGGTTTAAAATAAACTATTTTGTTTGGATTAAAATAACTTATGTGTGTAGATTAATATCACACTCTTTTGGAAATAGGTTTTTAAATAGTTTTTTAGAGTTAATAATACTATACTATTTTGCAAAGATACTTTTTGACGCGGACTTAGCACCTTTTTTTTACCTTTTTTTAAAAAGGTAATTTTTTTAGATAAATCCTACATGGGTGTAACCTGTCATTTTATTGATGAGAATTATCAGAGACAATCATATATGTTGTCTTGTAAGCGAATTAGGTTTGCGCACACCCATTCTGTGATTGCAAATGCTCTGTATGAAATACACAAAGAATTTAATTTAAGATCAAAAATTATTGGAACCATAACGGACAACGCAGCTAATTTTGCAAAAGCTTTTCGAGTATTTCAAACCGAACAGTCGGAATCATTACTGTATGAATTAGATGATCCTGAAGTAGATATTTTAACGTTCAATTTTGAAAGCACTCTAGATGATGAATCTGAAGTTAATCTTCCTAAACAATTTCGGTGTATTGCTCACACATTGAATCTACTCGCATCTCATGATTCATTAAAAGCTCAGAATGATGAATCGTATTGCAAAGTATATACGTTAACATTTCGAAAGGCTGCTGATATTTGGAATTTAGTCAGTCGATCGACAAAAGCAGCCGATATATTCTATGAGATTTGTAAATGTCGTTTAAAAATACCGTGCAAAACGAGATGGAATAGTTATTATGATAGCGTTAAAGCCTTATTAAACGTAAAGCATAAGTTAGAAGACGTTTGTAAAAAACTAGAAAAGCCCAAATTTACGGATTTTCAAATCTCTTTTATGGAAGAGTATATAAAAGTAATGGAACCTATTGCTTCTGCGCTTGATTTTCTACAAGGTGATAAAAATTCTTGTCTTGGTCATGTGTTGCCTGTTCTCCTCCAAATGAAACAGCAACTTGAAAAATCAGAACACTTACATTCTTGTAAAATTTTACGCGATACTTTATTGACGGCTCTGGACAAGAGATTTGAAAATATAATTGA
This sequence comes from Crematogaster levior, assembly GCA_901521435.1. Taxonomy (NCBI): domain Eukaryota; kingdom Metazoa; phylum Arthropoda; class Insecta; order Hymenoptera; family Formicidae; genus Crematogaster; species Crematogaster levior. Next base: position 16,949 of record CABEGB010000196.1, read on the forward strand.
CTTGACAAATACAAATAGTCGATATTACATATTAGCAACTGTTTCCATTCCAAAATTTAAATTGAAATGGCTCGCAATGTCCAAATATCAAAATGCAAAGATTTGTGTGAAAATGTACTATTTGAAGAAGCACAATCTTTTCTTTGTGATGCAAATAAGGAAAAATCTTCATCGGAATCAGAAGAGGACACATTCTTCTCTTTTTTACACGATAAACATAGTAATGAAGATTTTTCTAATATCATAATATCTACAAATGCTACTAAACCACTGAATGTAAAAGTACAGTACTTAACATATTTGTCCGACAAGTCAAAAGATTTGCATAGCTTGGATAAATATCCAATTATTAAAAAAATTTATATAAAATATAATACACTTTTGCCGAGCTCCGCGCCTGTCGAACGTATTTTTAGTGTAGGACAACAAATTTTAACACCGCGACGAAATAATTTGTCTGATGACATTTTTGAATGTTTAATGTTTTAAAAACATTAAACATTAAACATAATGTTAATTATGCATTGTTTTAAAAATATTAAAACTGTAATAAAATGTAATAAAATGATTGTAATAAAACTAATTAATAACATTAAAAGTGTTATATTATTTTTTGTACGAAACTTGTATAGAACATTACTGTAAGAGATGCTCAATTATTTTGAAATTTTATGTTAATAAAAAGTACCTAAAAGTATCTAGGTACATTTGTATATGTACCTGTACCTAGGTATTTTTTATTTTTAGTACCTAAATCTGTACCTAGGTACACTTTTTTCAAAGTACCTGTAACTGTACCTAGGTATTGAAAATAAAGTACCTTGCACAACACTGTCAATGACCTTAATATGTGTTATAAAGGTTATCATCTTAAGTACAATCAAAAAGGTTTTAGTCGTTTAGTTGTCTTGAGTAACAATTAGAAAGGATTTTAGTTGTTGCGCATTTATTAAAAAATTATCAAGGTCATTGAAATTGATGAGATCGCGCCTAATATGTTTTATCGTACCTTCTTATATTTATCGAAGTACAAAGTTATAAAATATATTCACATTTACTTGCTTACATTTAGTGTTCTGTTCTTTTTGCATTAAATCAACATTTTAATATTTTGATTAGAATGCATTGAAAAATAAAGAATTGAGTAAAACATGTTTGGAGAGAGGACTCAAAGATTTTTCGATCTCAATCATATTATTTTTTTTACATTTAGCCTCTGAATATGTACCTTCACATATAAGTGAAATTTCGTCAGTTTACTCAGATGGAGAAGACAACACAAAGAATAATAAAAAAAAAATCTCTATAAATAAATCCAATATATCTAGTGATCTAAACATTTCTAATGTACATTCATCAGGAACGAAAATCTGTGACACTGAAATGTATGTCACAGAATCAGAACAAACACATACAAAAAAAATTGTTGTTATTACTGTAAAAAATTACAGTGCAGCAAGATAGCACGTCATTTAGAAACTATGCATTGTAATGAAGAGGAAGTTAAAAAATTCAGCGCATTACCAAAGGGAAACCTTGAAAGAAAGAAAATAATAGAAACTATTCGACGAAATGGCAATTTTCAATTTAACACTAAGAAAACAATAAACAATGGAGAACTTATTGTATGTAAACGACCAAACAAAAACTGGTGCAAAACCACAAGAGATTTCTTACCTTGTGGTAAATGCAAAGGATTTTTTTCAAAGTCATCTCTTCGACATCATTTTCGTCGTTGCACTGGACGTAATAGCAAACATTCTAAATCAATAATGATTTTGGGCCGCACTGTTGTTGGAAGAATTCACGAAGTAGCTAATAAGATTCTCAGAACAGTTGTCTTTCCTGTATTACGAAACGATGAAGTAGTTCGCCTAATAAAATGGGATCGATTAATAATTTTATATGGAAAAAAACTTTGTCTGAAATATAGACTGCAGTATCAGCATGATATGATTCGGGTTCGTTTACGATTATTGGGACGTTTTTCTGATGACTCTCAAAACATTAGATAAAAATATCATTGATATTGCCTCGTTATATGACCCAAAATTCTATGATGTTGCAATTGCTGCTGTTACTTCCATTGCAGATTTTGATGAAAATAAAAACATATATAAAATACAATTTGTAGCATTTAATCTTGGGACATATATAAAACATATTGGAGAGATTTTTATTAATGAATGTATAAAAAACCATGATACTATGAAAATGAAACAGGCTGAAAATTTCTTGAAACTATTAAAGCAAGACTATGGAACAAGCGTTAATAGAACTGTGTTGAAAACCCAAATGCAATGAAAGCGACAAAAGAAGATTATACTTCCATCGACAGAGGATATTAGGAAATTGGATGATTATTTAACAAAAATACAAGAGGCTTATAACAATTTGATGAAAGAATATTCATATAGAGATTGGCTAACTCTGCTGGAAACAACCCTCATATCTGTGCAATTGTTTAATCGTCGACGAGCTGGGGAGACTGAAAGAATACAAATATCAGAATTCCAAAGTTATCATAGCATTGACGAAGTCGAATAAAGATATTTATAAATCATTATCAATAGAAGCTCAAAAATTAGCAAAGAAATATGTTCGTTTTGTAATAACGTGGTAAACTTGGTCGTACTGTTTCTGTCTTACTTTATTTCAAACTACTGAAATGTATCAAACTTATATTGAATTTCCATTCAAATGCTAGAGTACATCATGAAAATTCTTATCTTTTTGGACTAACAGGTTGTGATAAGAAGAGATATAAATATTTAAGGGCTTGCAATTTAATGCGAAAATTTTCAGTAGCATGTGGAGCGAGCATGTCATATACATTACGTGGAATATAATTAAGAAAGCACATAACAACTAAATGCATTTCTCTAAATTTATTAGAGCATCAAGTGAATGATTTATCAAATCATTTAGGACATACGGATAAAATACATAAAGACCATTATAGATTACCTGTTGCTAGTCGAGACATTTTACAAGTATCAAAACTTTTAGAATATGCGCAAGGCGAAGAAAAGAAATAATGAAAATGAAAGTGAAGATGAAAGTGAAGATAATGGTATGTATACATACACCGTCTGTCCGGAAAGTTCCGGGACTACCGTTTAAAAAAATAGAAAAAATTGAGTTTTTAATTTTTTATTACTTTAAATGTTCTACATAATCTCCTCCGATATCAATGCAACGTTTAGAACGTTCGTACAACCATTGGAAACTGTTTGAAAATGCTTCTTTTGAAATTCTCCTCAATTCGCGCGTCACATTGGCCTGAATGTTCTCAATATCATCGTAGCGTTTTCCTTTCATGTGCAACTTGAGTTGTGGAAAAAGGAAAAAGTCGCACGGAGCTAAATCAGGTGAATATGGAGGGTGCTGGAGTACGGGAACTTGTTTTTGTGCCAAAAATTGAGCTACAATTCCAGCCATGAGGGCAGGCGCGTTGTCGTGCAGCAGGAAAAAATCTTTGTCGGTCCATCGTTCTGGTCGAAACCGTCGAATCCTATTGCAAAGCCGTTCCATTACACCCAAGTAGAAATGGGAAGTCACAGTGATGCCCGGAGGAACAAATTCCTTGTGAATAATGCCTTGAGCGTCGAAAAATACGATGAGCATGATTTTTGTCTTCGATTTTGTCATTCGCACTTTCGTCGGTCTCGGCTCACCAGCGCTCAACCATTCAGCACTTTGCCGTTTCGTAGTAGGCTCATGAAAGCACCATGACTCGTCACCTGTGATTATTTTTTGGAGAAAAGAATTGTCTTCATCTGCCATTTCAATCAAATTGCGACAGGCGATCACGCGCTGTTCTTTTTGTTCGGGAATGAAACTGTGCGGAACGAATTTTGCGCACACTTTTTTCTTCATTAAAACGTTCCGGATAATTTCATGAACGATTGTTTTGACCATGTTGACCTCTTCTGCGATCATTCTGCATGTGAGATGACGGTCAGTGAGCAGGAGATCACGAATCTTTGCGATATTTGCGTCTGTCGAACTCGTAGAGGGGCGCCCCGTCCTCGCATCATCCTTAAGCGATTCTCGGTCTTCTTTAAATCATTTGTACCATTCAAATACTTTTGAACGTGATAAACAGTCATCACCGTAAACAATTTTCATGGACTCATACGTTTCCGTAGCCGTTTTACCGAGTTTAAAATTAAATTTTATGACTGCTCTCTGCTCCATCACGACTTTTCTGACAGGCCAAAAAAACGAAATAAATTTATAATATTTAGCACTAAGCAGAGAGTGATCAGAGCCGTTTAACTGAATGCATGTTTGTTACTTGAATGTTGCTACTAAAAGGTTCTTTAGTTGTCCAACAAGCGGCGCCACTTATAGGGCGGGAAAACAATCAGTCCCGGAACTTTCCGGACAGACGGTGTATACATATATATAGCTCAATAAAAACTAACAGTAATATAACATCAATGTTATAATTTCACATTCAACAATATAAATATAATATAACATGTTGCACGTAACAGTTACATTGTTGAGTGAAATTACAATTGACATTAATGTTATGTCACTGTTGGTGTTTTTACTGGATATATAATATATGTAACAGTAGATTTTCGTATGTGCTACGGATAGCCGCGGGAATCCAGAGTTCGGGCGGCGGAATCGAAGATTGAGTAAAGAGGCGTTTGCGTGTGCTTACAACTCTATTTATTCTTAATGCTAATATTATGTACACTATTTACAAGTTACTGCCGGATTAATGATTGCGTTTCCTGGCGCTGGTGCGCGTGGATTTGGCTTAATAGCCATCGAAAGGGTTCGGCTCGGATCGCAGTCGTTCGGCAACGTAATCTCGCTGGCCGTGTTCGGGCGGAATCGGAGGATTCCGCGGTGCTTCGACGGCGCGACTCTGATCGCGGAGATCGGGCGGAATCGGCGGCAGTGATGCCACTGGTGCAGCTCTGCTACATACGCACACAGAGGCAGAGCCCGTGTACGTGTGCGCTCGGCGGCTCGGCCAACTTCGGGCGAGTAGAAGAGCGCAGACGAATATCTCTGTCTCGCGAGCTATACTTAGTGCCGTCACACTATAGTCTGTGGCGTTACGTCAACCGATGAGCGCGACAGTGATAGGAGTGAGCGAGAGAGATATAACAACACAGCACGCGAGAAAGGATCGATCCCAAACTTCGAGTTTTCTTCCCATCCTGTTATTCTCATCTCGCTCGCTCCTATTACTGTCTCGGTTGCTCTTAATGGCTTTTATTGCTACCTCGCTCGCTCCTATTACTGTCTCGATTGCTCTTACTCGCTTTTATTGCCACCTCGCTCGTTCTTATTGCTGTTCGTTTTTACGCAGACATAATTTTAAAAATTTTATTATATAATTATATGATATATAATATATAATAGTATATATTGTAATATATAATATATATATAATATTATATATAATTTTATTATATATAATATTATATAATTATATATTTATTATATAATTATGTACATAAAAATATTTTATTAATTATAACAATTTTAATGAAATATATAAATAATTAAAAATAAAATTTCCGCCATAAATAAAAAATTTAAATTAAAATAAAATTTAAAAAATTAAGAAATAAAAAAATTAAGTTTATTCCATTTCTTCACTCCATAATATAACTAATGTACATAAATATATATACATATATATATACAGGGTGACCCATTTTAACTTAGGCAGCCAAATAACTCGAAAAATAAGCACACTACGAAAAAATGTTTAGAATCAAAATTTCGTCATTTCGAGGGGGACGTACAATGACGTTAAAATCAGCCCCCCACCCCTCCCCCTGGGCGGTGAGGGGGGGCAAGTTTGAAATCTTAAATGGGAACCCCTATTTTTTATTGCATATTCGGAATCTTTGGCTAAAAACACATACAATTTGTCTGAAACATTTTTCTCGATTCATGATAGATGGCGCTGTAATCGATGAAATTCAATTTCTTCGATTTCTCTTACTGAGAACCCATGCTTACGATTCTGCAATAAATTAACAATAAAAATACTACGTTTTCATTGTTAATACTCGAAATTAGTCTTAAAACAAACTTCTCATTATTTTTTATTACTCATTAATTACTTCTCAAGAAACTGCTTTTAGCGTAACCTGCCCTTTAGGCAACTTGAATGGTCCGAAGTACCGAGACATTTTGGACTTTCCATCTGATGGAGTTCCTCTAAGTATCCCTCCAAAATTTTGTCCATTTAGTGCCAAAGTCACAAGTGTTTATGTATTTTTTTAACATTTGTACTCTGATAAAATTCTGGTAAAATGGCAAATTATACGCCTACAGAAGTAGTCGATATTCTTATAACCTTTGGTGAATGTGGTAGAAATTACAGACTTACTGCCCGTACTTATGCGGAGCAATTCCCAAATCGCCGCCATCCTACTGATCAACAAATTATAAACATTGAAAGGAGATCTCGTAATAATCCACTTCATCGCGAAAGGCGAAGGAATAGACTTCATAATAATAATGACCCTAGATTGCTCGCAGTTTTGGCTATGGTTCATCAAAATCCCCATATTAGTACCCGTCAAATAGAACGAGAACTGGGAATCCCTCAAACTACGGCACATAGATTGTTACGATCAGTCAATTACCATCCGTATCATATTACTCTGGTACAGGAATTAAGTGAGGCCGACTGCGTACTCAGAGTACAATTTTGTAGATGGGCTCTTGAGATGTTAGATCAGAATCCAGATTTTTTTAGTAATGTTTGTTTCAGTGATGAAGCAACATTCATCAGCAATGGTAGTCTCAATAGGCATAATTGCCACTATTGGTCACCAGAAAATCCACATTGGTATCGTGAGGTGCTTAATCAACATCGTTGGAGTTTATATGTATGGGTAGGCATTTGCAATGGCCAAGTCATTGGACCTCATTTTTTTGAACGTCCAATTAATAGTCCAATGTATTTAGAATTCCTTGAAAATGATTTGCCAGCATATCTAGAGAATGTTCCCCTTGCAGTTAGACTAAATTTATGATATCAACAAGATGGTGCTCCTGCTCATTATGCTCGTATTGTACGGATGTTTTTGAATCAAAGGTTCCCAAATCGGTGGATAGGGCGGGGTGGACCAGTTCTGTGGCCTCCGAGATCACCGGATTTGAACCCCCTTGATTTCTTTTTATGGGGATACGTTAAAGATGCAGTGTATAGTGAAGCTCCAACGACAAGATTGAATATGATGGAAAGAATAAGAAGAGCTTGTGAAGCTATAACTCCTTTAATGCTAGAAAATGTACAACGTAACTTTCGCTGTCGATTACTGTTATCCTTAGAAAATAATGGTGCACACTTTGAGCATCTCCTCCATGCGGAGAGAGCTGATAACAATGCAATCTTGCCTTAACTGGTTGGGTCACCACACGACCTTGCCTTCACTGGCTGGGTTACCACACGTTCAAGCACCCCGAATTGTGAGAGGCGAGGGGACTCACGTTAATCAAGCACCCCGAAGGGAACAGAAAACTGCTACGTCCACGTCGTTGTTCCTGGGTTACGCTAAAAGCAGTTTCTTGAGAAGTAATTAATGAGTAATAAAAAATAATGAGAAGTTTGTTTTAAGACTAATTTCGAGTATTAACAATGAAAACGTAGTATTTTTATTGTTAATTTATTGCAGAATCGTAAGCATGGGTTCTCAGTAAGAGAAATCGAAGAAATTGAATTTCGTCGATTACAGCGCCATCTATCATGAATCGAGAAAAATGTTTCAGACAAATTGTATGTGTTTTTAGCCAAAGATTCCGAATATGCAATAAAAAATAGGGGTTCCCATTTAAGATTTCAAACTTGCCCCCCCTCACCGCCCAGGGGGAAAGGTGGGGGGGCTGATTTTAACGTCATTGTACGTCCCCCTCGAAATGACGAAATTTTGATTCTAAACATTTTTTCGTAGTGTGCTTATTTTTCGAGTTATTTGGCTGCCTAAGTTAAAATGGGTCACCCTGTATATACATATATAAAATTTACATATATAAAATAATAAAATGTATATATGTATGTATTAAAAAATTATATTCTTTTAATTTTATATAAAAATATATATAAAAATACATATAAACATATAAACATATATACATATAAAAATAGGAAGAAAAAAATAAAAAAAGAATGAATGTTATAAATCCACTTTTGGTCGACGTGTATGTCTTTCTAAAAAAAAGTATCTGCCAGAAATATACATAAATGACTGATTATTAGTATAACAAAAATTAACTAACAATATATATTGTAACAATATATATTGTAAGAAACAAACATTATTCAAATCTAATAAAATACAAGAAGAATATTAAATAAAAATGACTAAGATAGAGATGAACAATTATATTATGTATGTTTTTTTAATGGACGACGTACATATCGTTGCTCAACGGAAACCGCGAGAAGGTAGTGGTCTCTTCCGTCAAAAAGAAATGTAAAAATTGTTTTTTTAAATATTATATTATATATAATAATTTTAATATAATATTAAAGGAAATAATATTTTACATTTCCGAAGGATAAATGAGTGAATGAATGAATGAATGAATGAATGAACGAATGAATGAATTGATAAATAATTAATTAATAAAAATTAAAAAAACATTTTAAAGCTCGAAGTTTCAGCTTTAATTTTTTGTCCACGATGATTTTTCACGGAGTACAGATATTATTTGTAAAAAGTGCAGGTTTAGCTTCAAAGTTGCGTAACTCGGTCAAAAAAAATCGTAGAGAAATTTAAAAAAAAGCATTCTGTAGGCAAAATGTTGTAGTTTATGAGGCTTTGCTTGAATTGTTCGAAAAAAATTCGTTTGTCGAGCTGCAAAGTGTCAAAAATGCGAAATTTTAAGGAACAAAACAAGGTGTGCTTTTTTACTGCATAAGACAAGGAAGTTAAAAAAACTTTAAAAATCTGTCGATACAGCGTTAAAGTTGAAACTTCAAGCTTCAAAATGCTTTTTTAATTTTTTATCTGCGATGATTTTTCGCCGAGCTACAGCCATTTGAAAATAGCCTAATTTTTGGTGTCTGGAAAGTGTTCCCTATTTTTTTTTAGTAGTGTATTTAGTACTTCTAGTGTTAGGAAACTGGAAAAAGCGCATATGTTTTACTTAATATAATAGAACATTCCACAGATATATATATATGTACATATATCATCTATTCTGTCCTTTGTACTTTTCTATTTTTTTATATTACCTATCTTTCATCATATTTATTTTGTCTATCCTTTCTTTAACTTCATTCTACTTCTATCTACTTTAACTTTATTTATTTATTCATTAATTATTTATCAATTCATTCATTCGTTCATTCATTCATTCACTCATTCATTCATTCACTCATTTATCCTTCGGAAATGTAAAATATTATTTCCTTTAATATTATATTAAAATTATTATATATAATATAATATTTAAAAAAACAATTTTTACATTTCTTTTTGACGGAAGAGACCACTACCTTCTCGCGGTTTCCGTTGAGCAACGATATGTACGTCGTCCATTAAAAAAACATACATAATATAATTGTTCATCTCTATCTTAGTCATTTTTATTTAATATTCTTCTTGTATTTTATTAGATTTGAATAATGTTTGTTTCTTACAATATATATTGTTACAATATATATTGTTAGTTAATTTTTGTTATACTAATAATCAGTCATTTATGTATATTTCTGGCAGATACTTTTTTTTAGAAAGACATACACGTCGACCAAAAGTGGATTTATAACATTCATTCTTTTTTTATTTTTTTCTTCCTATTTTTATATGTATATATGTTTATATGTTTATATGTATTTTTATATATATTTTTATATAAAATTAAAAGAATATAATTTTTTAATACATACATATATACAATTTATTATTTTATATATGTAAATTTTATATATGTATGTATATATATATATATATATATATTTATGTACATTAGTTATATTATGGAGTGAAGAAATGGAATAAACTTAATTTTTTTATTTCTTAATTTTTTAAATTTTATTTTAATTTAAATTTTTTATTTATGGCGGAAATTTTATTTTTAATTATTTATATATTTCATTAAAATTGTTATAATTAATAAAATATTTTTATGTACATAATTATATAATAAATATATAATTATATAATATTATATTATATATTACAATATATACTATTATATATTATATATCATATAATTATATAATAAAATTTTTAAAATTATGTCTGCGTAAAAACGAACAGCAATAAGAACGAGCGAGGTGGCAATAAAAGCGAGTAAGAGCAATCGAGACAGTAATAGGAGCGAGCGAGGTAGCAATAAAAGCCATTAAGAGCAACCGAGACAGTAATAGGAGCGAGCGAGATGAGAATAACAGGATGGGAAGAAAACTCGAAGTTTGGGATCGAGCCTTTCTCGCGTGCTGTGTTGTTATATCTCTCTCGCTCACTCCTATCACTGTCGCGCTCATCGGTTGACGTAACGCCACAGACTATAGTGTGACGGCACTAAGTATAGCTCGCGAGACAGAGATATTCGTCTGCGCTCTTCTACTCGCCCGAAGTTGGCCGAGCCGCCGAGCGCACACGTACACGGGCTCTGCCTCTGTGTGCGTATGTAGCAGAGCTGCGCCAGTGGCATCACTGATCGGCGGACTTCGCGGTATTTCGGCGGCGCGACTCTGGTCGCGGAGATCGGGCGGAATCGGCGGACTTCGCGATACTTCGGCGGCGCAACTCTGATTGCGGAGATCGGGCGGAATCGGCGGACTTCGCGGTATTTCGGCGGCGCGACTCTGATCGCGGAGATCGGACGGAATCGGCGGACTCCGTCGTGCTTCGGCGGTGCGGTTTGCGGATTAATTCGGTAACGCAAACTAAAGGGATGTCGGGAGAGATGGAAGGCCTCTCATTACGAGGCGGGAGTTGTCACTCATCGCATGACCTGCCACTCAACACGTGGTCTTCGGGAGTTGACTATTCAACCCGTAGCCGGCTAGATATGTAGGCGGGGAATTGCCGTTCACCTCGGCTCTAGAAGATACTCAATTCGCACCCAGAAGAATTGCTCGTTCAACTCGCGTGCGGAATAGGATCCGGAGACTAAGTCTTCGGTGGTAAGACTTGCTCAACTCGCTGGTCGTAGGGAAGATGATTTTTACCCCGAGATCGGCGGTATTTATACTCGTAGGTTGGTGGCGGGAGGGTTGGCGCGGCGCGGAAAACAATTGTTTACACCGGGGGTGACTTATTAACGGGACGCTTCGTTACACCCTCCCTCTCGCAGATTCAAACTCGCATGATTGACAGAAAACGTTTATTATTTGTCCGCTACAGTGGCGGTCGTACAATATACTGCCCGTTGGGCTTGCGGCGTATGACATATGTGGTCCGTGCGGTGCCGGTAACGTCCCCTGACGCGGATCCGGCTTCATGGTATGCCCTGCAGGGCGGCCTCTGGTAGGGTGCTATACCCGGCGGTGGTACCCATGGTGGTGGCTACCGGTGTAGGCTGGTTGGCGGCGAGCGGTGGCTCTGCTTGTGTCTTGCCGGCGGAAGGCTCTGGCGGTGGTTGGTCGGCGGTCGCTGCGGGACGGCTTTCGGACGACTCTGGTTCGTCCAGGTCCGAAAGCGACCCGAACAGCTCCTCGAATTCCGCGGTTAGCGTGGAGGCGACCTGCACGGTCTTGGAGTATAATTTCTCCTGCCGGGAGGTGATGGAGCGGCTGTGGACCTGTGCAGGTGGAAGTTCTCGTTTCTCCAGGCTTATCGTTGGTCTTGTTCGGGGAGCAGTTTCCGGCGGAGAGACTCGCCTTGGCCTTTGTGGTGGTTCCAATGGTCTTCCCTCTTTCGTTCTGGCCATGTCTATTGCGTTCTCGTTTATGCCTGTACGCGACTGTCGGTTGTCGTTGGTGGTGTCGTCTTTTTATATCACCGGCGGATCCGGGCAATCCTTCAAGTCTTTGATGTGCGCGGTTTCTATCCACTCATTGGTGACGTCGCGGATCCTTATGACGACCGGGGAGATGTATTCCTGTACGACGTCTGGCCCGGCGTACTGCGGCGCGAGCTTTCCGACGAATCCGGTGTCAGCGTGGGATAGCGGATGCTCCAGTTTGAGCACATGGCTGCCAACGGCGGGTCTCCATTCTCGACGGCGGAGATTGTAATATTTTGCTTGTCGCGCCGTTGCTTCCCGTTGTTGCCGGAGAGTCTCCTCAAACCTTTCCCGCAATCTCTCGATTTCTTGTACGCGCGCTGTCGATCTGGCTGGTGTCTCTGCGTTGTCCGATAGGCCGGTTTCGTGCTGCGCGCGCAGCGTACCGGGAACGGTGATTTCCCAGCCGTATGTTAGCATGCCGGGGCTATCATGGATCGCGGTATTGGCTGCGAAAACTAATCGCGGCAGTTTTTGGTCCCAGTGACGGTGGTTCTCGCCGACATATTGGGCAACCATTGTCTTCACGGTGCAATTGGCTCGCTCGACAGGGTTGCATTGTGGAGAATATGGTGGCATGAGGCGGTGATCGATTCCAGCGCTAGCGAGCATCCCGCAGAATTAGTGGCTTTGAAACTGCCGCCCGTTGTCGGTGATGATACGGCGCGGGCAGTCGTGTTGGAGGATCACCTCTTCCTCTACGCCTCGTGTAACGGCAGCGGCGGTGGCTTGCCGTCGCTGCCGTTACACGAGCGGTCGCGCCGTTATTCACTTCGAGAATACATCCTGGCACATGAGGATCCATGTGTGTCCCTTGGAGGATCTTGGTCCGTAGTGGTCCGATCAGGTCCACGACGACCACGAGGTTGGGCTACTTCTGTGCGATGCATTAGACCGGCAGTTGTTCGTTGCTGGGGCTTGTACAGCTGGCAGTTCCGGCAGCGGCGTACATATTCGGTCGCCTGCCGGAACATTCCCGGCCAATAGTATTTCTGAGCCAATCTCGCGGTGGTCCTTGCAATCCCCAGGTGTCCAGCGGTGTCGGCGTCGTGGTATTCAACCAGCGTGCGGTCGCGCTGTGGTTTCGACACGCAGAATTTCCACGTGGTCGGGTCCTCGTTCTCTATTGGTTGTCGTCCTTTTTTTTTTTTTTTTGGTAACGAAGAGGAAACATTTTATATGTACCCTAGGGACCCTGGGGAGTACCCTAGGGTTATGTGGGACTCTCCCGGGGGACAAGTCCCCCGGGCCTACCCACTAAAACCTCTCCGGGGTGCCTTTCCTTGGCCCATGGTGAGGGGGAGCAGGGTATCGCCTATAAGCATTCGTCCTGCTCCCCCTCGGGCATGGCCACTAATGGCCCCTGCAGGGGGAGAGGGCAGATACCCCTACCTCCCCACTGCCTCTATGGCAGAGCCATAATGGGGAAGGTCCGGCACCCCGGAACCTTCCCCGCCCCCGATGTTAGTGGGGGCTGGAGTCGGTCAGGAGCCCCAGCTCCTGACCGACCCCCACTGGGGGAGATTAAATCCCCCCCACCAAGCTGATTAAGGGATGATGTGGGGGACGGAGAGCAAATCTCAGTCCCCAAATGTCCCCCCCTCCCCCTGGCCGGGGATGTCCCCGACCCACATAAGGGGGGGGGGCATTAATGTCATCCCTTTTTTTTCCCTTTCTTCTTCTTTTGGCGAATCCCCCCAGCCGCCCAAGGGGGGACCCCAAGGCGTGAGGTTGCGGCGCGCCACCTGTTATATATGCTCCGCAACCCACTCGACTCCTCCCACGGCAATTCCTGCCGCCTGCTCCACCCTTCCTCCGTATATTCGGGGAGCCAACCGGGAGGGAGACTGGACAGGTGGGACGGGGACAGGTTAAAAAACCCGGCCAAATAATCCCCCCATTCCGCCACCTGAGCATCCCCTGGGAAGTCCATAGACTCCCGAGGGGGAGAGTCGACAGTTTCTGGGGTCCTCACGGGCCCCTCCACCGCCGCAGCCTTCGCACTAGTTGAGGGGAGAGGCGGGCTCTCCACCCTTTCCCCCTCCTTCTCTACCACCATTCGCTCTCCCGAGGGAGAGCCCAAACCAGCAGGTGTCCCCAAAAGTGGGGACTCCGCTTCAACCTCTTTAGGGGGAGTAATAACCCCCTCTAACTCCACATCCATACCTTCTCCCGAAGGAGAGTCCGTCCTAAACAGACGATCCTAAAAGTAGGGGCGGCGTCACAACCTCCTTAGGGGAAGGATTATCTCCCCCTACATCCACATCCATACGCTCTCCCGAAGGAGAGCCCAGCCTAACAGGCGACCCCCGAATTGGGGGCACCGTCTCTACCTCATTAGGAGGAGGAGAATTGTTTTCTCTTTTCTTCCTCCCCTTACTACCCCCCTTGCGGGGGGGGACCACCAGGCACGTGGGCCCACCGATTCGGTGGGACGCCACGCGCCCGGCCTCCTCGCATTTCAGACAGTGTGCGGCCTTCGCCGCACACTCCTTAGCCAGGTGGCCCTCGACACCACACCGGAGGCATGAGGCACTCCGGTCAGTGGCCGAGGGGCACCACTTCCTTATATGCCCCCTCGCCAGGCAGCGATAGCACCTTGGCGAGGAGGCAGCAACGCCCACCGGGGAGGTCTGAGTCCCCACCGTCCGTGTGGGATAGTACTCAGATCCCCTCCTCAAAACCGAGGCATAAGAGCATGCCCCGGTCTCCATCCTCCGCTCCCCCATCAGCCGGAGGAGCTCCTCTAATACCCTAAGGCTCCCCCATCAGCCGGAGGAGCTCCTCTAATACCCTAAGGACAGATGTCCAAAGGGGATCCGCAGTAGCCCTGTAGTGCAGGGCTCCTGCGTCGCGAGCCCCGCACCGCCCGTCACACGATGACGACACAGGGGGGGCCGGGACCATACCCCCCCTGCGCCGGCCTCTGAGGGTCCGAACCCTCTGAGGCGGTACGTCTTTTTCACAATTAACCATAATTCATACATTGTAATTTTTTAACGTGGTTGTCTTCCACGGGAGGTTATATCGGATACTCCACTCCTAGGTCGGTTGGGATAACCCCCCTCACGAGCCCGACCTGCCCGGGTTTTTTAACATAGTTATTCCTTCCATGTGTGCGCTCTTAGACCCCAGGGATTTCTCCCAGGGGAGCCCCTCCACCACGGCAAGGTGGCGTACAACGGAGGGGTTGGTTGTCGTCCTTGTATGTGGCGGTACAATTCTCGATGCGGTAATTCGGGTGTTTCTGTGGCTCTTGTTCGATCGCTTCTATCATCCAGGTGTACCATGGGCATCTTTCTTCCGGCGCGACCGCCGTCAGATCCCAATTCGTAGCTTCGGCTACCTCTTCTTTATTTCTTTCCCCACACGACGGCGAGGCATTCTTTCTCGGCAGCGGAGTAGTGTTTTTCCGCCACTTCCTGCCCGTTCGGGCCGACGGCCGTTCCTGCCCGTCGACCTCCTGTGTTAGTACGGCCACCAGTCCTACGTCGCTGGCGTCGGTTATAACACGAACGGTGTGTTGAAGTCCGGGCATTGTAACAAGGGTGCGGTGGCGAGGTGGTCTCGGGTCTGCCGGAAGGCGGTCTCTTGTCGGGGCCCCTACTCCCACCGTGTCTTTTTATGGAGCAGATCGTTTAGCGGAGCCGTTGTGGTGACTATGTTTGGGATGAATCGGCGATACCAGGATACCATCCCGAGGAACCTGCGCAGCGCGGATAGCGTTGTTGGCGGTGGTATGTCCAGTATCACCCGGACCTTCTCTGGATCGGTACGTAATCCCTGCTGGTCGACTACGTGGCCCAGGTATCTGAGGCTAGTTCATCCGAATTGACACTTTTCGGTGTTTATCCTCAGGTTGGCCCGTAGTAACCGCTACAACACTTCTCTTAGATTCTGCAAATGTTCCCCGAACGTGCGGCCTAGTATCACGATGTCGTCCAAGTATGCGAAGGCTCGGGGTTCCATGTCCGGACCGATTATTTGGTCCAACAGCCGTTGGAACGTGGCGGGTGCGGCATGTAGGCCGAACGGCATAACGCGGAACTGGAACTGTCCCATCTCGGGGATTGCGAAGGCGGTCAATGGGCGGCTGTCCGGGTGGAGTGGTACCTGCCAGTATCCATTTTTCAAGTCTATCGTAGACAAAAATTTTGCCTTCCTCAGCTGGTCGAAGATGTGTTGAACGGGCGGTAGTAAGCATCTCGGATGGTGGCCTCGTTAACATTCCGGAAGTCGATGCAAAAGTGATATCGTCCGTCCTTCTTCTTTGCCAGAACTACCCCGGAATTCCATGGACTGATTGGCTCGATGCACCCTTCTTTTAGCATGCTGTCAATTTCGGTGTCGATCACGCTTTGCATCGCTCGGTTAAATGTGCGATACCGTTGTCGTATCGGCGCTTGTTCGGTTTTCAGGCGGATGCGGTGTTCGGCCAGCATGGTGGTACCCTGACATTTTTTGAACTTTGGTAGCATTTCGTCCAGTAATTGCTGGAGTTCCTTTTGCTGCTGCTTAGAGCACGCGGTTAATCCGGTCCCGGTCGCGGTTGGGCCCGGTACGGTCGGGGAGGAGGGTAGCGATCCCTGATAACGTCCACCGGAATCCGGCCTTGTTCAACAGTTTGACCCCGGCGATGACGTCGGGGTTGAGTCCGGCCAGCACGTGGAAGGATTGCCGTCCCGGTAGTGCCCCATCTAGATCGGTGCGATGACCTCCTCTGTTACGGTGGCCTTCCGACCGTTAGCCAAGTAGACCGCGGCGTTGGTGCGGCAGCAGCGGACGTATGGGCGGATGCGGGCGGCCAGTTCCTCGGAAATGTATGAGAGGACTGCCCCGCAATCTAGCAGCATGTGTCGCTCCCCAAGTATCGCGATGGTCCCCCTAGGTCGTGGATCGGTTGTGGTGTCGGGGTCGAAATTCGGTAGGGAAGGCCTCAAGCACCGGTGTCCTTTCCCGTATCGGTTGTCGGCCGGGGAGTTTCCCTGGTTTCCTCGGCCCTTTTCTCGTTTCCCGTCCCGTGGCAGTCGCGGATCAATACTCCCTCCTTCCCGCACCGGGAGCAGAAGAGTTTGGCCGGACGGCGGCAGAATCGGCGCGTGTGGCCCCTCTGGCCACAGTTCCAACAGCACTCCTGCGAGTGGTATCCAGGCGTCGCGGTGGCGGTCTTCCCTTCGGTCTTGTGTTTCTCCTCCCTGCCGGGTTGGTACGCCTTCTCGTAGCGACGGTTGTTTTCGTACTCGTCCGCCATCCTTAATATTCCGGCCAAATCCCGGAAATCGTTCCGTCGGATGCAGAAGCGGTATTCCGGCCGCAAGTTAAAATAGATGCGTTCGAGCCGATCCTCCGCACTCATCTGGTCGCGTCGGCGCATCAGTGTCTGTATTGCAGTGGTGTACTCTCGTGCGGTCTCCTTTGGCCCTTGGATGTGTCAGGCGATGGTTTCCTCGAGTTCGAATCGGCTTCGGGCGGGTACATAGTTTTGCCAGAAGTTCTCCTCGAAATCTTTCCACGAGCGCCAGTCCTCGCGGTTGTTCCGTACCACAGCAGGACCTGATCCTTGAACAGGAGCGGGAGACAGTTGTTGCGTAGTTGTTCTCGCGTCAGGCCGTAACTATCTCGTAAGTCCTCGAGACGCTCGAGGAAAGCGATACCGTCTTTGCCGTCAAACTGACAGCCCCATTTGCAGATGGTAGTCTCCGCGAGCGTGTTCCCGACCCTACGGGTGCCCCGGGTCGCGGGTGGTTCGTCTTCGTCCTCTCCGTCGGTGTCTCCCCCGGTTTCGCTCTTCGACTTTGTGCCTGGTTCTTCTTGGAGGTACTGGAGCAATCGTGCACGCAGTTTGTCTCGCCCCCCTTCGGTGGGGAGGTCCCGATTTGCGAGTTCCTCGATTATTTCATCTTTCTGCAGGCGGTGCATCCACCCGGTGGTGGTCGGTCGCATTTTTGCGGCGCGTGTTTGCCTACTCAATCTTCGAGTCCCTGTTCGGGCGCCAAATGTAACAGTGGATTTTCATATGTACGGATAGTCGCGGGAATCCAGAGTTTGGGCGGCGGAATCAAAGATTGAGTAAAGAGGCGTTTGCGTGTGCTTACAACTCTATTTATTCTTAATGCTAATATTATGTACACTATTTACAAGTTCCGGTACTGCCGAATTAATGATTGCGTTTCCTGGCGCTGGTGCGCGTGGATTCGACTTAATAGCCGTCGGGAGCGTTCGGCTCGGATCGTAGTCGTTCGGCGACGTGATCTCGCTGGCCGCGTTCGGGCGGAATCGAGGGATTCCGCGGTGCTTCGGCGGAGCGACTCTGGTCGCGGAGATCGAGCGGAATCGGCGGACTTCGCGGTATTTCGGCGGTGCGACTCTGATCGCGAAGATCGGGCGAAATCGGCGGACTCCGTCGTGTTTCGGCGGTGCGGTTTGCGGATTAATTCGGCAACGCGAATTAAAGGGATGTCGGGAGAGGTGGAGGGCCTCTCATTACGAGGCGGGGGTTGTCACTCACCGCGTGACTTGCCACTCAACACGTGGTCTTCGGGAGTTGACTACTCAACCCGTAGCCGGCTAGATATGTAGGCGGGGAATTGCCGTTCACCTCACGACTCTAGAAGATGCTCAATTCGCACCCCGGAGGATTGCTCAACTCGTTCAACTCGCGTGCGGAATAGGATCCGGAGACTAAGTCTTCGGTGGTAAGACCTGCTCAACTCGCTGGTCGTAGGGAAGATGATTTTTATCCCGAGATCGGCGGTATTTGTACTCATTGGTGACGGGAGGGTTGGCGCGGCGCGGAAAACAATTGTTTACGCCGGGGGTGACTTATTAACGGGACGCTTCGTTACACACACACACACGCAGATTCAAACTCGCATGATTGAAATGCACTACACGCAAATTACTTTATCAATTGTAACATTTACAAGACACATTTTAACATATATATATTAGGTGTAGTAAAAAGAAATCCATTATTTTTCCAATAGATGGATTTAGTAATCTGTATCTCGCGTTGTATAAGTGCGATCGGGTTACGCTAAATGGCGTTAGAAAGATAAGATTTCGTACTAAAAAAACTTCTGAGACAGTTTCGTGATTGCTTGACTCAGTATTGTTTGAGCGCGCGTCAAAGATGGACACCAGCAAAGAGAAAATACGCCATATTTTATAGTTTTTCTTTGATAAAGGCGAAAACGCAAGCCAGGTGGCTGAAATTATGAATAGTGTTTATGATCCTGATACTGTAACAGCCAATCATGCGCAATTTTGGTTT
Organism: Crematogaster levior; assembly: GCA_901521435.1. Taxonomy (NCBI): domain Eukaryota; kingdom Metazoa; phylum Arthropoda; class Insecta; order Hymenoptera; family Formicidae; genus Crematogaster; species Crematogaster levior. The sequence goes on from CABEGB010000196.1 coordinate 36,174, forward strand.
CGTCGATTCCGTTCCGGTAATTTTGATGTCAAAGATGCACCACGCTCTGGAAGGCCAATTGTCGAAAATGTCGATAAAATAATGGAAATCGTCGAGTCCGACCGTCATGTAAGCACTGTTTCGATTGCCCAGGAGCTAAACATTGCACAAAAAACCGTTTGGAACCACTTAAATAAGGCTGGATACAAAAAGAAGCTCGATGTATGGGTGCCACACGAGTTAACGCAAAAAAACCTCATGGACCGAATTTCCATCTGCGAATCGCTGCTGAATCGCAACAAAATCGACCCATTTCTGAAGCGGATGGTTATTGGTGATGAAAAGTGGGTCACTTACGACAACGTCAAGCGAAAACGGTCGTGGTCAAATCGCGGTGAGCCAAGCCAGGATTAACGGTCAGGAAGGTTTTGCTGTGTGTTTGGTGGGATTGGCAAGGAATCATCTACTACGAGCTGCTCCTCTACGGCCAAACTCTCAATTCGGACCTGTGCTGTCAACAATTGGACCGTCTGAAGAAAGCAATCGCCCAGAAGCGGCCAGCTTTGGCCAATAGGAGAGGAATTGTGTTCCATCAGGACAACGCCAGGCAACACACATCGATAGTGACTCGCCAGAAGCTCCGGGAGCTTGGTTTGGAGGTTCTTATGCATCCACCTTATAGTCCGGACCTGGCACCAAGTGATTACCACCTGTTCCTGTTTATGGCGAATGATTTTGCTGGTGAAAAATTCGCCTCAAGAGAAGCTTGTGAAAATCGACTGTCCCAGTTTTTTGCCAATAGGGACGAGGGTTTCTATGAGAGAGGCATAATGAAATTACCTTCAAAATGGCAACAAGTTATCGAACAAAACGGTGCATATTTGACCTAAATCGGATCATTCTAACTATGCTAAATAAAGCCTTCAATTTAATGCAAAAATAATGGATTTCTTTTTACTACACTTTAAAACAATCCCTTTTTCCGAACGCTCGTGACAGCTCGTCGGATCCGGTGTTCGGAGGGTCGATCATGAGAGACGAAAGTACGAGGGTTCCGAGATAAAAGACAATCCTTTATTTCCGAAAGTCGTAGATATTTTACATTACAAAACGCGATAGTAAATGGTATGTACAATGACGTGACAGATGATGATATAATACAGTGATGATATAATACAGTGATGATCAGAACGCGGCGGAGGCTGATATATATGTACAATGACGCGAATAAACGGTGTGATACAATGCCAATGATCTAGAGATTTGATATCACGACGGTAACGGTGATGGTATGATAGGTGTCCCCAACGTGTGGGGCGCGCTGTAGCGCCGGGTGTTGTATGGTACGCGCGGTAGCGCGGTAAATCGGTGCTCACGGTGCGATCACGCGATAAGCGCGTGGCACAGCGTCGCGTATCAATGGCCGTAGGATTTAAAGGCCCGCGTATTTCGATAGTGTCGTTGCCGTAATAATAGCGGGTTCGCGTCGCGGTATCGATACGCGTAGATCGGGGCGCGAAAGACGCGGAATTGCAGGTGGTCACGTAGAGGAGACGATCGGGCCGAGAACGCTCGGCGGTAGCGGAGAACACTCCGCTGCAATCTTGTCGATGTCTCAGGGATGGGTCGCGCGTGTTCGGTGCGGGTGCGGGAGTCGAGAACCCTCGACGGAGGCAGAGAACGCTCTACCCCACGCGGTTTGACACCTAGACAGGCTTTGTCGAGGATGCGATCTACCGAGAACGCTCGGTGGAAGCAGAGAACTCTCTACTCCCTGGTGTTATCGCTCTAGGAAACAGATTTAGGATAGCTTGCTCGCTTCAGCTTATTGCTTCGGCTTGCTCGCTCCGGAATCGGTACTTTACCAATTGTGAGCGTCTTTTTATACCCGACATGTGCTTATTACTGCGGGAAGGGGATTATTCCCCGCCATCGGTATACGCGTGCCGGGGTATTGGAGCGAGGAATCGGTTTCGGTGCTCGCGTTATCGCTCGGCGCTCGGTTCTTTCCGGAACCGTTCGGTTTTGGTAACGCGAGGTCGTTGCCTCAAGCGTTATTTGGTATACAATGTTTTAAAAATAATGTGGGTGGGGGGGCGCACCGCGCCCCGTTCTGCCGTTTGGTCGGGTATTCTGACCGGCAGTACGATGTTTTCTGGGGGGCATCGTTACATCACCCCCTTCGTCGCACAGCGCGAAGCATAGGCGCTAGATCGCTCCTACTTTTTCTTTACTGATCGCACCTGACCGCAGGCGTTAAAACGTATGTGCCACCAGTTTGCTCCGCGCCGAGCCTTGTATTCGCGGGAGACGTGTGCCGCAAAGTACGGTACGTCCACCGTAACTCCCGGGGCGACTTCCACGGTGACTGGCGGTGGCGGTAGTGGTCCTATCGGACGTGCGGGTTCCAGTACGGGATGTCTTGGTCCGGGTGGTGACGGTCGGGCCTCTGGTGCTAGCGAGGACGGTGTTTCGAGGAGCCATGCCTGCTTCCTCTTGTTCGCGGCGTCCGACCGCTGAATGACCGCGCCTACCTTTGGTATCGTACGTATTGGTGGCGGGGCAGGTGTCGCTGATGGATCTGGCTCTCGGCGGAGTCGCGTCCATCTTTCGTCCATGGCGGGCTCGGCGGGGTCGTATTCCCCCGTGCCCTGGAGCAGCTCTTCGATCTCGCGCAGGATATCCTTTTCCATAGTCGGTCGGAATCGAAATGATCGGTTTGAACGCGCTTGCAGTTATTCTGGTTGTTCGTTTATTCGACCTCGCTTGTGCTGTTGTTGGTGTCGTCGGTGTCGCTGGTGCTGTTGGTGGGGGCCGCTATTTTCAAGTCTTTTACATGAATATGTCAAAATCATTTCCCCTCTCGACGCCCAGGTCTACGATCACCGGGGAAATGATTTTCCGGACCTCGAGCGGCCCGGTGTATTTAGGCGTTAGCTTTGCATTAAAACCAGTCGCTTTGCTGGAGAGCTTTGCTCTTTTTTCCACGCGCGGTCGCCGATGACGGGTTTCCATTGTCGGCGTCGCAGGTCGTAGTGTTTTGCCTGACGCTGAAATGCCCGCGCTAGATTAATACGCACTAGCTCGTATGCGTCTTCAAGACGCTGTCGCAGCGCGAGAGGCATGACAGCCAGCTTCCGCGGAGACAGTTCCTCCGGTCGGCGCAGCTCGCGTCCGTGATTCAGGAATGCGGGCGAAAAACTGGTCGCGTCGTGGTGGGCGGTATTGAACGCGAACTGGATCTCTAATAGATGTTCGTCCCACGAACGGTGTCGACGGTCGACGTATTGAGAGATGGTCTTGACGATTCGTGCGCTCGACCGGGTTGCACTGTGGTGCGTATGGGGGTGTAAATACGTGCTTAATATCCAACCCCTTCAGTGCTCGCGATAATTCGTCGGATTTCAACTGAGTGCCGTTGTCCGATAGGAGTTTGGTGGAGCAACCGTGGCGGAGGATGATTGCGTCGGTGATTGCGTGCAGGACGGCGGGGTGGTAGCGCGGCGGAGGGGGCGGATCTCTATCCACTTTGTGAAGCAGTCCTGCATATTGAGTATCCAGGTATGGCCATTCTTTGAGCGCGGTAGAGGGCCGATAAGGTCCACCGTAACTTGTTGCCAGGGGTAGTCGACATTCGTGGCGTGGAGTGTCCCGAGCGGCCACCGCTGCTCGGCTTTGTACGCCAGGCAGTTTCGGCAATTTTGTACGTAACGGGCGATTTCGCGAAACATCCCCGGCCAATAGTAATGCGGCGCGATGGTCTTTACGGTCCCCAGGTGCCCCGCGGTGGGATGATCGTGGTAACGGGTTAAAAGTTCTGGTCTCCCTTCTTTCGGGACGCACTCCTTCCATTGTTCTTCCGGTGCGGTATCTTTAAAGTCGAGGCGGTGTAAAATGTGCCGGTGCAGCTTGCCGTTCGTGATTCGGTAATCAGGGTGGCTCCGGGGGTCTGCCTGCGCTAGCTGCCACTGCTTGCGATACCATGAGCATGCAGTCGCGGTGATATTTGCGACCACTGGTTGCCAGGAGAGGGCGTCGGCTACCTTATTCCCCTTTCGGTACTTGATTTCGAACGAATATTGTTGGAGTTCGAACGCCCATCGACCGAGGCGCCCGGATGGGGATTCGAGCTTCTGCAGCCAGCGGAGCGACTGGTGGTCGGTCACAACGGTAAAATGATAGCCCTCGAGGTAGCCCCCCATCCGTCGGATTTCCCATAATATGGCTAGGCAGTCAAGCTCTGTCGCGCTATAATTTCGTTCGGCGGTGTTCAACGTGCGGCTCGCGTAGGCAATTACTCTTTCCCTCTCTGGGAAGTATTGCGTAAGAACGGCTCCCAATCCGGTAGTGCTCGTGTCGGTCTGTAGTACGAAACCCTGGTGAAATCAGGGCATGCCAGTACCGGGACGATGTCCTTCAGTTTTTCGAACGCCGCTTGTTCGGATGGTCCCCATGCCCACCTTGCGTGTTTTTTTGTCAGGGCGGTCAGCGGAGCGGCTACGGTGGCGAAGTCCGGAATGAACCGATACTAGGACGCCACCCCGAGGAATTGTCGTATCTGTCGTACGGTCCGGGGAGTTGACCATTCTTTGACGGCTCTCACTTTCTCTGGGTCCGTTCGTATTCCTTCCTGGTCGATCACATGGCCCAGGTACTTGAGTTGGCTGACGCAGAAACGGCATTTCTCGGGGTTCCGCAACCGGGTGTCGCGAAGACGGCGGAATACTTCTCGCAAGGAATCCAGGTGTTCGTCAAAAGTCTGGTTGCAAATAATAATGTCGTCGAGGTACACGAAGACGTGCGGCTCTAGTTCCGGCCCCAATATGGAGTCCAATAATCGCTGAAACGTGGCGGGGGCGGAGTGCAACCCGAACGGCATTACGCGAAACTGCATCAGCCCTTTCCCTGGCACCGTAAAAGCAGTGATCGGACGACTTTTGGGTGTTAGTGGAATCTGCCAGTAGTCGTTTTTCAGGTCTAAGGTGATTAAATATTGTGCCCCGCGTAACTTGTCGAGGGTAGCCGCTATCTGGGGTAAGGGGTAGACGTCCGGTTCCGTGACCTGGTTCACCCACCGAAAGTCAATGCAGAACCGCGGCTTTCCGTCCTTTTTCTTTACTATGACCACCGGGGAGCTCCATGGGCTGTGTGACGGCTCGATGATGTTGTTCCTCAACATTTCTTCCACCTCCTTGTCGATGACGGCCTGCATGGTCGGATTTTGAGGCCGGTATCGTTGTTTGATCGGTGGCCCTTTGGTGACCCGGATTTCATGCTGGATCTTGTCGGTCGGTCCTTGGACATTTTCGAATAAGGCAAGCTCCGTTCGCAGGAAGCTTTCCAACCTGCTCTCCTCGGTATCCGAGCTTGCCGCTAATTCCGTGGCCGGTGATGTTACGGAGTGACCATGCCATTGGGGCGGCGGTAGGATACTTATCCGTGTTCGTCTCCATAGATCTACGTCGATTAGCATAGTGCTTTCCTGTGTCGGCATGACTTGGAACGTATGGGTATACGTTCGGTGTCTCACGCGAATCGGGCAGGTAACGGTGCCCTGGGTGTGTGAACTCGTGCCGTCCGCTCGCTGTACCTGGCCATCGGTCATAACGACGTCGAACCCCTCCTGCTCCAGTCGTTGCGCGGTATTGGCATTTATAAAAGATGCTTCCGGTGTCCAGTAGTGCCTCGATTGATCGGTGATAGACGTGTACGGTCAGATGCGGTCGCGGTGAATCTTATTCGGAGGGCCGGGGCGCAGCCGCTTTTTCCCCGGGCCCGTCGCGGTTTCCCGGCGTGGGGTGACACTCTTTAGTTAATAGTCTTTTCTTCGCCAGTAATTAAGATAACACATGATAAGGTATTTGACAGGCAAACTGGCCATGTGAAGGCTTTTCAGCCAATCAATAAATGATCTGCGCGCCGAACATGGATTGTCAGCCTAACGCAGTCAAACAACGAATTAAAATCATCTTTTAATTGTTTTGAATGTTTGGTAAATTGAATAAAGAATTTATATTATATTTATCGATAAATATTATCACATCCCTTGGTGGTCGAATTGGTATGACGCCCGCACGGAATAAGGGAGTTCCAGGTTCGAATCCTGGCTGAGGTAATATTTTTCGCAATAAATTCTTTATTCAATTTACCAAACATTCAAAACGATTAAAATCGAAAGATGATTTTAATTCGTTGTTTGACTGCGTTAGGCTGACAATCCATGTTCGGCGCGCAGATCATTTATTGATTGGCTGAAAAGCCTTCACGTGGCCAGTTTGCCTGTCAAATAATACCTTATCATGTGTACTCTTTAGTTAATACGCCGTCTTTCCCGCATTGTGAACAGAATTTTCGGGGAATTCGACGGCAATCGAATCGCGTGTGACCGCGTTGTTTGCACCGCCAACAGCATTCCCGTCGGTCGTATGTGGCAGCGGTGGCGGCGGCGGTGTGTTTCGGCACTGCTTGTCGTGTTCGGCACTGCTCTTCGATTTCTTCGATCTCGCTTATACGTCTGAGCAAGTCTCCCGTCCGGCGTACGGTCTCCCGAGGTATGTGCAGTTTGAACCGCGGATGCATGTTTTCATATAGGTTATCTATTTGATCGGCGCTGGAGTATCCTCCGGCCCTACGCATCATGGTGCCCAGATCGGTAGCGAACTTCCGGTACGGTTCATCCGGTTTTTGGAGTCGCGCCTGTATCTTGCGAACCAACTGTTGACGGTAGCGGCGCGGCCAGAAATACTCGCGGAAATCCTGCACAAAGTCCTCCCATTCGAGCCACTATTCGCGGTTGTTCCGGTACCATAATAGGGCCTCGCCCTTGAATAATTCGGGGAGACCGCTGAGCAGCTGGTCGTCGCTTAAACGGTACGCAGCTTTTAGCTCTTCCAACCGTTCGAGGAAGGCCACCGGATTCTTCCCTTCGAAATGGCATCCCCATTTTCGTATCTGGTTTACGACTTTTACATGCGCGTGGGCATGGTCGGTGGGATCGGCGGTCATCACAATCGCCGGGAGCGCGTCCGGTCGTGGGGTGCGGAAACTGTCGGGGTGCTGAGTCGCGTATTGGCTAACGCGCCGTCGGAGGTCTTCAATCGTGCCCTCGGTCTCGAGCCCGAGTTTCTCGGCCTCATCGACGAGTTCCCTCTTCGTGAGTCGGTAAATCCAGGCTTTCGGCATGTCTCTTATCTCTCTGGCACTCGTGTCTCGCGGTACTTTAAAACGGTCCCTGTTCGGGCGCCATAAAACAATCCCTTTTTCCGAACGCTCGTGACGGATCCGGGGTTCGGAGGGTCGATCGTGAGAGACGAAAGTACGAGGGTTCCGAGATAAAAGACAATCCTTTATTTCCGAAAGTCGTAGATATTTTACATTACAAAACGCGATAGTAAATGGTATGTACAATGACGTGACAGATGATGACATAATACAGTGATGATCAGAACGCGGCGGAAGCTGATATATATGTACAATGACGCGAATGAACGGTGTGATACAATGCCAATGATCTAGAGATTTGATATCACGACGGTAACGGTGATGGTATGATAGGTGCCCCCAACGTGTGAGGCGCGCTGTAGCGCCGGGTGTTGTATGGTACGCGCGGTAGCGCGGTAAGTCGGTGTTCGCGGTGCGATCACGCGATAAGCGCGTGGCGCAGCGTCGCGTATCAAATGGCCGTAGGATTTAAAGGCCCGCGTATTTCGATAGTGTCGTTGCCGTAATAATGGCGGGTTCGCGTCGCGATATCGATACGCGTAGATCGGGGCGCGAAAGACGCGGAATTGCGGGTGGTCATGTAGAGGAGACGATCGGGCCGAGAACGCTCGGCGGTAGCGGAGAATACTCCGCTGCACTCTTGTCGATGTCTCAGGGATGGGGCGCGGGAGTTCGGTGCGGGTGCGGGAGTCCCTCGGGAGAACCCTCGACGGAGGCAGAGAACACTCTACCCCGCGTCCCGTACTATGCTAGGAACCTGTGAGTAGCAAATGGCCGAGAACTCTCGGCGAAGGCGGAGAACGCTCTACCTCACGCGGTTTGACACCTGGACAGGCTTTGTCGAGGATGCGATCTACCGAGAACGCTCGGTGGAAGTGGAGAACACTCTACTCCCTGGTGTTATTGCTCTAGGAAACGGATTTAGGATTGCTCGCACCGGAATCGGTACTTTACCAATTGTGAGCGTCTTTTTATACCCGACATGTGCTTATTACTGCGAGAAGGGGATTATCCCCCGCCATCGGTATACGCGTGCCGGGGTATTGGAGCGAGGAATCTGTTTCGGTGTTCGCGTTATTGCTCGGCGCTCGGTTCTTTCCGGAACCGTTCGGTTTTGGTAACGCGAGGTCGTTGGCCTCAAGCGTTATTTGGTATACAATGTTTTAAAAATAATGTGGGGCGCACCGCGCCCCGTTCTGCCGTTTGGTCGGGTATTCTGACCGGCAGTACGATGCTTTCTGGGGAGCATCGTTACAATATATATTATATATATATATATATATACAGGGTGTCCCATTATAAAACATCCACGCAAATTACTCCGAAGATAAGGGTGATAGCAAAAAATGACCTTAACAAACGTTGTAGGATTAAAAGGGGGCCAACTGAGGGTGACCTTGACTTTGATCTCGCAGTTGATTTTCAAGGTCATTTGAAGGTCAGAGTAATTTTTTTAAATGGAAACCCCTATTTTTGACACCGGATTCGAAAAGAGCGGAAAATTTTACGTCAGAAATGATATTTTAAATTTTTTTTGTGTGACCTTGAGAAGGTCAAATGAGGGTCAAATGTTGAAAAACTGCTTGCTGATTGTTTATTTAAATTTATAGGCGAAATAAATGTTATAAAAGTACCTTTAGCAGGTAGATCAAGCTCAAATGTGCCAACGATCGTGACCATTTTGACCTTGAGGTCAATTTTCAAGGTCATTTAAAGGTCAGAGAGATTTTTATAAACTCTTATTTTTGACACCGGATTCGAAAAGAGCGGAAAATTTTAAGTCAGAAAAAATATTTTAAAGTTTGTTGGTGTGACCTTGAATAGATCAATTCAAGGTTAAATATTCAACAAGCACTCAAAAGTTGTTGCTTACATGTGCTAACCTTACTTTAGGAATAGGAACTCTTATTTTTGACCACGGATTCTGAAAGAGCACAAAATTCTGCGTTCAGGTGTGTGACCTTTACTAGTTAATTAAATTAATGTTAATTAAGTTAATTGACATTAATTGACATTAACTTAATTAAGATCAAGTGTTTAAAACTTCATTATTTTTATGGTAAAGCAAGTTTTTCGATGATCCGGTCATTTAAGGCAAGATCGAAGATGACTCGGCCATTTAAGGCAAGATCGAAGATGACTTGGCCATTTAAGGCAAGATCGAAGATGACTCGGCCATTTAAGGCAAGATCGAAGATGACTCGGCCATTTAAGGCAAGATCGAAGATGACTCGGCCATTTAAGGCAAGGTCAGAGATGACCCGGCCAGTTAAGGCAAGATCGAAGATGACTCGGCCATTTAAGGCAAGGTCAGAGATGACCCGGCCAGTTAAGGCAAGATCGAAGATGACTCGGCCATTTAAGGCAAGATCGAAGATGACTCGGCCATTTAAGGCAAGGTCAGAGATGACCCGGCCAGTTAAGGCAAGATCGAAGATGACTCGGCCATTTAAGGCAAGATCGAAGATGACTCGGCCATTTAAGGCAAGGTCAGAGATGACCCGGCCAGTTAAGGCAAGATCGAAGATGACTCGGCCATTTAAGGCAAGATCGAAGATGACTCGGCCATTTAAGGCAAGATCGAAGATGACTCGGCCATTTAAGGCAAGGTCAGAGATGACCCGGCCAGTTAAGGCAAGGTCGAGGATGACCCGGCCAGTTAAGGCAAGATCGGGGATAAGTCTAGACAGTTGAAAAAACATTGAAAATTCCACGCTTACATGTGCATTTAGTCATAGAGTCCAAGTGTTTCAGTCACCATTTAATGAAGAAAATGCTCAAAAGTTTCACCATTTACTTGTTGACAATATTCTATTCTTCTTTCAAAGTTCCTAATAGTATTTAATAATACTTGACGTGGAATATTTAAGCAGGCTTGCGTAACCCTTTGAATCATGTCAGCTCTTGTAGTTGGTCTGTTGCGGTAGACTGTATTTTTTAGATAGCCCCATAAATAAAAGTCTGGAGATGTCAGATCTGGAGATCTTGGTGGCCATGCTATAGGGCCTCCTCTACCAATCCATTGGTTGTTGAACCTTTCGTTAAGAAAATCTCTGACAATTCTGGCATAATGTGGAGGAGCGCCATCTTGTTGTAGCCACATCCTGGCTCTTGTATGAAGATCAACGTTTTCTAGCAAAAGTGGAAGTTCCTCTCTGAGCAACTGTAAATAAGTGTGTTGAGTTACGTTACCTTCAAAAAAATAAGGTCCAATTAGATATCCGTTTACAATGCCACACCATACTGTTACACTCCAGCGATGCTGATGATCAACTTCTTGCATCCAATGAGGATTAACAGGAGACCAATAGTAGCAATTATGGCGATTCAACATACCAGTACTCTCAAATGTAGTCTCATCACTAAAAAGAACATTGTTGAAGAAATTTTCATCATCAGTAATTTGTTGCGTTGCCCATTGGCAAAATGTTATTCTCCGTCGATGATCTTCCTCAGTTAAAGCTTGATTTAAAGAAATGTGATAAGGATGATAACGCGCAAGTCGTAAATATCTACTGGCCGTAGATCTTGGAATGCCCATTGTTAACTCGATTTCGCGTAAACTGACGTGAACATTTAAATGTACCATGGCTAGAACAGCAATAAAGCGAGGATTATATTCATAATCGTGTTCATTCAGTGCCCTCTTTCTTCGAACAAAAATTCCTTGTCGACCGCGTAGTTCAATGTCACGTATTACCGTATGATTAGGATGTTGTTTTTGAGGGAATCGAGCACGATACAGTCTTGCTGCCTCTCGATAGTTTCGTCGACATTCTCCTAAAATAAGAAGAATGTCAATAATTTCATTAGCAGTGTAGTCAGGCATTTTTTTAACGATAATAACGATCGCAAAAAAGAGTTTCAAATGTATGAGAACATTTGTCAACATACGACAAAATAAATTAGATGTTATTATATGTACATACTATCAAGCGACGGTCAATATTGGACGGTATTGGACGGTCAGGACAAGAATAAGAATAAGAGATTTCAGACTTACATATATGGTACACAACACATGTAAGTGAGGTACAATTTTTTAACAAGAAAAAATTTAATTTTTGTTGCCGGTATAAGTATGTACAATTTAAAAACAATTTTAAGAACGTTCATCAGTTAATCGATTTGCGCTCAAAATGCTTTAAACTCTTAAAAATTATGTCGGATACACCACTTTAAACTTCAATAATTCAAAAACGGCAATTGCTAATAATCCTTGTTTCTTTAAATGTTATTTCTAGCATTATCCTGCACTGTATCCTAGTTTTTTAAAAAAATCGAGCAAGTATTATTGTCGCTACGAATTGATAAATCACTTGAGCACACGTTTTTCCTATATCTTACGTGTTAAAAGCAACTTTAAAAATTGATAACTCGAATTCGGTATTGCTATTACCCTTATTTTCGGAGTAATTTGCGTGGTGGTTTTAAAGCTAAAGTAAGGTTAGCACATGTAAGCAACAGCTTTTGAGTGCTTGTTGAATATTTAACCTTGAATTGATCTATTCAAGGTCACACCAACAAACTTTAAAATATTTTTTCTGACGTAAAATTTTCCGCTCTTTTCGAATCCGGTGTCAAAAATAAGAGTTTATAAAAATCTCTCTGACCTTTAAATGACCTTGAAAATTGACCTCAAGGTCAAAATGGTCACGATCGTTGGCACATTTGAGCTTGATCTACCTGCTAAAGGTACTTTTATAACGTTTATTTCGCCTATAAATTTAAATAAACAATCAGCAAGCAGTTTTTCAACATTTGACCCTCATTTGACCTTCTCAAGGTCACACAAAAAAAATTTAAAATATCATTTCTGACGTAAAATTTTCCGCTCTTTTCGAATCCGGTGTCAAAAATAGGGGTTTCCATTTAAAAAAATTACTCTGACCTTCAAATGACCTTGAAAATCAACTGCGAGATCAAAGTCAAGGTCACCCTCAGTTGGCCCCCTTTTAATCCTACAACGTTTGTTAAGGTCATTTTTTGCTATCACCCTTATCTTCGGAGTAATTTGCGTGGATGTTTTATAATGGGACACCCTGTATATATATATATATATACAGGGTGTCCCAGACTTCGCGCACCATAGGTAAATGGTGAGATTCCTGAGATCATTTCGAGACGAAAATTCTAATACCAAAATAGCGAGGGTGCTATAGTTTTTAAATGAGAAGGATTTATAGTTGACTAATCAAGTCATCCGAAATTCGCGCGCTCAGGCATGGCACACTGTATAGTAGTGAAGGTATTTTCAAGCCCCAATTCTATTCTCGAAATTGATAATTTTGCATACGTTTTTGTTCCTTATTTTATTGTATTTTATTGTATTTATGTTATAATTATGATAATTCATGTTATAATTATGATAATTAATTAATAGTAAAATATGTCAGTATTGACTTTGGAACATGAACTGTCAAAGCTATCACATGAAGTGTATCGTAAATAAGTGACAATTTCACATGACAAAATGTATAAAATTAATATCAATGAATAATTTTTTATTTACGGCTGCTACGGCTATAAAGTTCTCATTTGTAAAATAATCTTTTAAAAAATTTATGTAAATATTCCCTGTTAGCCTTATAAGCATTTCAAAAGGACCAATCTGAAATTTAATATTACTATTGTACATACGCATCGAACTGTCAAAGCTGTCACATGAAGTGTATCGCAAATAAGTGACAATTTCACATGACAAAAATGTAAAATATGTTATATGTTATATTCACGCGTAGCAAGACGAGCGTTTTTCCCAAATTCACCGTAAATTACACAGGGCCACAAAATGAATTCGAGGTGGAACATAACTCAAACCAGTTGACCTTGAGGTTTTTGGGGTCGCTGATCACGATCCCGGTGTCCATTTGACCTCATCACGTCCAGGTCAAGGTCAAATGAAGGTCAAAGACCTTCATTCGAGAGATATAATTTTTTTGACCCCGGATTCGGAAAGAGCAGAAAATTTTACGTCTGAATAGACCCTGAAAATTTTTTTAACCGACCGGTAGAGGTCACTACGAGGTCATTTAAAGGTCAAATTTTTCCATTGGCTGTTTTCTGGTACCTTAGGCAGGAATGGGTACCGAATCAGTTGACCTCGAGGTTTTTGGTGTCGCTGATCACGATGCCGGTGTCCATTTGACCTCATCACGTCCAGGTCAAGGTCAAATGAAGGTCAAAGACCTTCATTCGAGAGATATAATTTTTTTGACCCCGGATTCGGAAAGAGCAGAAAATTTTACGTCTGAATAGACCCTGAAAATTTTTTTAACCGACCGGTAGAAGTCACTACGAGGTCATTTAAAGGTCAAATTTTTCCATTGGCTGTTTTCTGGTACCTTAGGCAGGAATGGGTACCGAATCAGTTGACCTTCAGGTTTTTGGGGTCGCTGATCACGATCCCGGTGTCCATTTGACCTCATCACGTCCAGGTCAAGGTCAAATGAAGGTCAAAGACCTTCATTCGAGAGATATAATTTTTTTGACCCCGGATTCGGAAAGAGCAGAAAATTTTACGTCTGAATAGACCCTGAAAATTTTTTTAACCGACCGGTAAAGGTCACTACGAGGTCATTTCAAGGTCAAATTTTTCCATTGGCTGTTTTCTGGTACCTTAGGCAGGAATAGGTACCGAATCAGTTGACCTTCAGGTTTTTGGGGTCGCTGATCACGATTCCGGTGTCTATTTGACCTCGTCACGTCAAGATCAAGGTCAAATGAAGTGATATAATTTTTTTGACTCCGGATTCGGAAAGAGCGGAAAATTTGACTTCTGAATAGACCCTTACAATTTTTTTAACCGTCCACTGAAGGTCATTTGAAGGTCATTTACGTGAAAACAGATGGTGTTTAACCACTTCTTACTGAATGTTGAGTTCAGACGTTGTATAACAATATTGTTGATGTCAGTACAGTGGATTTTTTAATGGAATTTCGTAGTAGATTCTTGTACAGAATCTGAATTAGAAATTCATGTATGACGTGTTCTTTTGTTTGTAAAGGATCTACGAAGGGATTTTCTTTTGTGTGTATTTGATGCATCTCTTTTTAAAGACCAACAATAGTCTGACATCATGTTGACATCCCAAACACCCTGATACCTACTCTCAAATTCTTTCAGATCTTGATGGAATCTCTCACCCTGCTCCTCACTTAAGTCCCCCAGATTTTCAGGGAAGAAATCAATGTGGGAATCGAGGAAATGGATTTTTAAGGTCATTAAGCATCCCATCTTTTTGTAGTTTTCCAACAGTCTGATGACAACATTTTTATAATCGGGGTCTTTGTTATTTCCCAAGAATTTTTTTTGAATTTCTTTGAAACTACTCCAAGCTGCTCTTTCATTGCTGGTCATTCTCATTTCGAATTCATCATCTTTCATCAGTTCCCTTATTTGAGGGCCATCGAAAACACCTTCCTTGATTTTCGCTTCGGAAATTTTTGGAAATTTCTCAAATAAATATATGAAGGCATCACTGTCCGATACCTTCATTGCTTTGATAAGCTGTTTACATAAGCCGAGTTTGATATGTAAAGGTGGAAGGATGACTTTATGGCTAGGAATGAGACTATCTTCAACAATGTTCATAGATCCGGGAGTTAATTTGTTTCTGAGTGGCCAGTCCTTTTTCACATAATGTTGTTCTCGGGCACGACTGTCCCACTCACAAATAAAACAAGGATATTTTGTGTTTCCGCTTTGTTGACCTAATAAAATACTGGTTATTTTTAAATCTCCCACTAATTGCCACTTGTGACTATCGTACTTTAATTTTTTGAGTAGAAAATCGAGATTATGGTATTGCTCTTTCAAAATCACTGAATGACCAACCGGTATAGGGGCATATACGTTCCCATTGTGAAGTAAGACAGCTTTCAAACTCCTCACTGATGAATCAATAAATAGTCGCCAGTCACTAGCTACATATTTAACACTTTCAAATTCATTTATGAGTCCTTCAACATCATTGCAATAAACTAAACCCTGTGCTTTAGAGAAGAATTTCCTGAATGATTGATCTCGATCGCGATAAAAACTCACTCTAGTACCTGGAGCTAAGCAATTCTTCTCTTTCAATCTAGAAGCGATGAGTTCGGAAAGTTCTTTCGAAAGACCTGCGTCTCGAACCAAGTCGCTTAGTTCGTCTTGAGTAAAACCATGCGAATTTCCGGGTTCATCATCTTCTGATTCTTGCGATTCATTCAGATCGTCATTTTGCTGATCTTCGGATTCTTCCCATGACATTGTCATACCGTTGTTATCAGTTTCTGTCTGAAAAGAGACTTCGTCAGTCGACATTTCTTCTTCACATTCAACCTGATCAGTGCTAATCAACACAGCTGGAGTCACAGACTGAACAAATGCATAAGATATATTAGATTTATTGTTTTTATTATACCCAGATGTATTGGTCAAGCAAAAATAGCAATCAGAGTTATGATCTTTTGGCGCTCGCCAGATCGTAGGAGAAGCAAATATTTGTTTCTTCTTTTTCATGGTTCGCATGTGGCAAGTGACACATAATATTTTTGGTGTCCAGGAATTTGTCATTCCACAGGTATCTAGATCGAAACATTTTTTGTAATTTTCTTTTAATTTGTCGGAGAATTGCCTGCCCTGCTTTGTAGTGACATACTTCGAACAAACAACGCAAAAGTTCAATCGATTATGACATGGAGTTGTTGTTGAACTTGTAGCATTAAACTCTAAAGTGGCCAAGTTTTCCACCAAATTAGAGCTGCGGTTGCCTGATGACGACGATTGCGGGCCCGCTTGCTTACCCTGACCAATCGCCGATACTGGGTTTCCGAGGCCCTGCATCGTACACCTACTTTTTCTTGTGCCTGCCATGACGGCTTCCACGCCTTCACCCAGGGACTTCGCCATTGATACGTTGCCCGCCGTCACCGCGTGGAGGTGCCCTGGGGGCAGGCAGAAAAAAGGTCGGTTTACAATGTCCCATCTTATAGCATGAAATATCAGTTATAAGTCCTGGTCCCGGAATAACTTGGAAAATTGATAGACCCATTTATAGCTGAGATATCAGCAGCGAGATCAACAGAACGATTGGACTCTTAGGTGACATCAAAATTAAATTCACAGATCAGTTCAACAAAAAGGTCAGGGCGTATTCGATCGTAACATTTAATGCACATTCAGAATCCGGGATCTAAAAAATTAGATCACTTGAAAGAAAGTCTTTAACCTTCATTTAACCTTGACCTTCACGTGATGAGGTCAAATGGACACCGGGATCGTGATCAGCGACCCCAAAAACCTGAAGGTCAACTGATTCGGTACCCATTCCTGCCTAAGGTACCAGAAAACAGCCAATGGAAAAA
>CABEGB010000197.1:0-40171 GCA_901521435.1 Crematogaster levior
TGTCTGAGATAGAGGCATGCTTATTGAATATACGAAGGAATTAAAGGTATTATTTTTGTCTATAAGCGCATATACCACGCAACACACAATCTAATTGGCATTTTTGTGTTTTTTTTTATTGTGTTGCAGGCGCCTTTGTTCTAATTGTGTTTATATGTCTGGCTGAAAATAAATTAGCAATATCCCTACAAATATAAAAATCATCTATTTGACCCGCTTTTACCAAAAAAACGTGTCACACAAACATAATTAGTAAAACATATCTCGATACAGCGGCAACGCGTAATCGTAGTGAAATTCATAGAGACGCGTTTTGGATATATCGAGGATACACATGCCAACGTAAATGGGTTTGTTGAGTTTCACTTCGAGCTTGCGCAGTTCGACGGCTAGCAAGTTCTCGGCGAAAACGCTTCGACTGTGAAAATTCGGTTTGACGATCATCGCTTCCGCGCCGAATCTTCCCTCCTAGCGCGTCACTAGACGCACGTCGACGTGATCGCGCACGTTCTCCATGGTTTTCCCAAATACCGCATTGTTCAAAAGTTTGTACATGTTTCTCTCGAACTCATTGCTCGCACGAGTCCTGAACGTTGTGTTCAATTCGATGTATCCGCGAAGCCACGGGGATTGCGCGAATCGCAGAACGCCATGAATCCTGGTCAAGCGCAATCCGTGTCGCATACACTGTTGCAAATTGCGATAGTGTATCACGTAACGCGACTTATCGCACAGCGTGGCTAGAAGCTTATCGTATCGCTTGCCGGGCGGCGCGTCGCGGACAGAATGGAAGATCCGCGTGGGCGTCGTGGAGCTCTCGCGGATACGCGAGATCTACCTCCAAAATGTAACCGACGGCGGAGTTCGACGATACGGACGTTACGTCGAAATTCTCAGGATCGGTGACCCACTGAAAATCCGCATACGGTAACGGCTCACACATCGCCCAACCGTACAGATTATTTACGTCGTAATACATCAGATAAGTCGACGATTCTGACGGATTGTACGTCAAGAGATATTTATTATTAGCTCGCGCGTATCTGTGCGAACATTGACTCAAACCGCCGCGCACGCCGCGTTCCACGAACATCACCATATCGATATCGCGCAGAAGTTCGAATCGAACGCCCGTGTATTTCAGCATAGCGTCCCACGTGTATCCCGGTAACGTGTAATAGTGAGTGGGATCGAGACCGTAACTCTCTATGCTGTTCTCGCGAAAATTTCAACACATCGGCTAATAGCAATACATCCGTTTTCAGATACAGATCGCTGTACTCACCGAGATCCTTCACGCGAAAACGTCGCCACACGTTCGACGCGTGCTCGTAATCGTCATCACTGACGCACTCACCGGTCAACGAACTGTGAAACGTCTCGTGTGGAGGCAACTCGGTCTCCAGCAGCTTATCAACGCTGTCGACGTATTCGTACGGAAACACGCCTTTGCGCGTGAGCAGCTCGAAATCCTCGTCGCTGAGTTCTGAGAATTCCGATCGCGCGATCCGTAATCGATCCCTATCGAGATACGATTTTTGAAGACTCGTACTGAGAAACTTATACGAATCCACGAATCGTAGCTTCACGCAGGTGTCCCATCTGTCGCGCGTCGTCTCTTTCACGTGTTTCGTGAACGAGATGTACGTTTCTTTGGTCAACGGTAACAATTCGACTTTACCCTCGAAATTATTGGCGACCTCTCGAATGATGAAATGCGCATCGTACCCCGATAGATTGTGAAAGAACACGGGAATGACGAATGCATTTTTATAATTCAAATTGCAGCGCGAGTGCGCCGGAGCCCTGTATCGTCCGGTGACGTGACAGTGATCGCGTACGCGTAGTTCCTCCGATTTGAACGGTTTTTCGCAGATGTGACAACGAGTCGCGTTTCGAAAATCGTGTATCTCTTCGGGAGTAAGCTCCACCATGGTCGCGATCATGTGTAACGTTTCCTTCACGCGATGCGCAAGAGCGTTGAGCTCGTCGACGAACCACGATATACAGTTCTCGCCGCGACGGAATCTGTACGCCGGGGCGCGATAATCCTCGTCGCGCACGCATCGCACGTAATATCCGACACTAAATGCTCTGTGATGCTGATAAGCGTATCTGTTCAGAGTCGCGCACTCGACGTCCTCGTTCTCCTTCTCCAACACGCATTCCAAATCGGTATACACCACGAAGGGAAGTCGCTCCTCTCTTTGATGATTGCTGAAACTCAACCACTTGTCATCCTCGCTCGGAAGAACGATAGCGCACTCGTTCATCCTGCCGCAGTCCGAAACGTGAGCGGCGAGCTTCTCTCTCGAGTGGAAATAATGCAGACATCTACAATTATTTAAAATAAATTTTCGATCGTTTCGTATAAAATATAAAAAATTACTCGCTTCCTACCGATCACAGATGAACTTCTGTTTATGCTTGCTCAGTTGACTCCCCACCAATTGCGACAAGTCTTTTATCCACGCGAAGTGACCTTCGTTCGAACCGTGTCGCGCGTTTGGCACGTAAAACAGATTAACGTGAGTATCTCTCTTGTCATCGGTGAGTCGCAGAGGAACGATCGCGTCCTCGAATCTCACGGGAAAGATCGCATTGCCGCTCCGCTCCTTCTGGGTGAACACGTTGATCGATATCGTTGAGACGTTCGAATCTTCCAATTTGTTTCAGATTCATGGGAAAATCGATGCCATCTAGTTTCAACACAGCCCGGTAATCGGGATACTGATTGAGTCTCTCGACGTGTCTATCGACGGGATACAACGCTGCGATCACCGCCCAAGCGAAACACGCGTTGTCCGTCGTTCGCACGTTGACCACCGCTTTTTTTAATTTTAAGAATCGCGGCATATCGATCCAACATCCCGCTCACATGGGATACACTTATTAATGTTCACCACTATATTTAATATGCGTGACAACGCCCATCCACTGTCGCGCTCCTGAAACTCCTCCAAACCCGTCAGAGTCACATCGACCACGTATCTGTCATACCATTCTCGCAAATCGGAGGTACGGAAGAGCTGCCGATTCTTTGTGACGATACTCTTCACGGAGGTCTCGTCGTTAGCGACGAATTCTCCGTTGAATACAGTATCGACCTTTAAACACACGTGTCTTTCGAGATTATCGCGCACCTTCTCCAGCACCGTGTCTTTCGCGTCGTCGAGAAATCGTAGAGGCTCGACGTACCGCCGGTTTATCACCGCGCCGGTCGATACTCGTCTTTCGAACGCGGTATCGATTTTCACCCACGAGTGTCCTTCTCCATCGACGTACCCAGCGCCCACGTGCTCTAAACGTCGCCGCAACTCGACTCTCGCGTCCTCCAATCGCGCTATTCGAGCCACCAGAGAATTCACCGTTCCAACGTTGTTTCGTCGACGACACTCCTCTCGCAACGACTTCAGACACTCGTCGCACCGTCGTTCCCACGCGCGACGAGCGTCCGCGTCAGCGACACTCGTCACGATCTCGAGAAGATCGTTCGCATCCATTTTTTTACGATGGCTTAGATTTCGACAACCACAATGCCCTACCTTCGTTATCCGCTAGAATTATAAATTTCTGCGCTCGTCGTCGAATCTTTCAATTCTTCGTATACTCTCTCGCTCTACAGCTACACGCTATCGTCGTTTCTATCCACATTCTCTCTCGCGCCGCGATCCAAACACTAATCTCTCGCCTCAAATGATAAGTCGACAAATTCCATCGAGCGTCCTCCTTCAACGCGCACGTTTCGAGATACGAATATTCTCGATCGCGTTCGATCGCGAATGAACTCGACGACGATAATTCCTCGTCGCAGGACAAATTATCCGAATCGCTTGTCGCGCCCGTCTCCACGTTGCTATCGCCCATTCGATGAAACGAATCGAGCCAACGTCGATCGAGAGCGACGAAAAAAACGCTCTTATACCGTCGTCGCTCCCCCGCCGACGCTGTCGAATCCGTCGGTGGAGAACCGCGACTTCCCGGGAAAAAAGAGAAAAAACGTCGGATTCCCCCGCCGGAAAATTAACTCACGCGGCGGAAAACGCACCGCGACTTCCGGTGGAGATAAGCGCGTCCTCCGGACGCCAGCGACACCCCTCGAAAGTCTCCGACTCGCGATTCCCCCGCACCGCGACTTCCGGTGGGGATGAGCGCGTCTCCGGACGCCAACGACACCCCTCAGGGGTTTCTGACCCACATCCCACGGGGTTTCTGACCCACAACAACTCCCCGCACCCCATGTGGGGGTTCAAAACCATGGGATCCCCCCACCACCGCCGATAAGCCCCCCGCACCCCATGTGGGGGTTCAAAACCATGGGATCCCCCCCACCACCGATAAGCAGGGGGCGTGGCCAACCCACAGATAAGCCCCGCCCACTCGCGAAATAACCATTCAGACCATGTGGGTATTCTAAAATAACCCATTCCGACCATGTGGGTATTCTAACCCATAGCTCCCCGCACCCCATGTGGGGATTCAAAGCCATGGGATACCCCCACCACCGAGAAACGGGGGGACGCTGAGGGGCCCTCGCCTTCCGTCTCTCCCCCCTCGCCCATCTCTTATGGCATTCCCCCCCAAAACCCCCCCGCTCCCCGACCCCTCTCGCGTCACCCCATGGGTTGTGAATACCATCTATTCGGCTACTCACTACGGTACGCAGCGTTCCCAGCAGCGTCAGGTCAGCGGCCACAGCCGTTTCTTATACGGCAGCTCGAGCGCTTTCGAACCGATCTGGTCCGGTTCCTCTATCATTTGGCCTTCGCGAGTTTCACTACGGTACGCAGCGTTCCCAGCAGCGTCAGGTCAGCGGCCACAGCCGTTTCTTATACGGCAGCTCGAGCGCTTTCGAACCGATCTGGTCCGGTTCCTCTATCATTTGGCCTTCGCGAGTTTCACTACGGTACGCAGCGTTCCCAGCAGCGTCAGGTCAGCGGCCACAGCCGTTTCTTATACGGCAGCTCGAGCGCTTTCGAACCGATCTGGTCCGGTTCCTCTATCATTTGGCCTTCGCGAGTTTCACTACGGTACGCAGCGTTCCCAGCAGCGTCAGGTCAGCGGCCACAGGCGTTAAGAATAAGAAGAATAAGAAACTATTTAAAAAACTATTTTAAAACTTATTTCCAAAAGAGTGTGATTTTAATCTACACATATAAGTTATTTTAATCTAAACAAAATGGTTTATTTTAAACCATAAAAAAACTATAATTTATTTAATTATACATTCTACAAAAATAATGATATCAACAAATTGTGCTAAGTAAAAATAAAAATTTAAAAAAATATTTTAATAAAAAATGATACAAAATAATGTAAAAAATAATTTTAATTTTTTAAATTATATCCTACTAAAATACTGATATCGAGAAATTATGCTATTTAAAAATAAAAATTTAATATTTTAACAAAAAATTATACATAATTGTTTTAATTTAAAAAAAATTATGGTATTACAATTATGGTATTGCCCCAACTTAATAAAACTTTTTGAAATAAAATATATAAAAAAAAATATAATATAATATAGTATAGTTTGAAAGTTTAATTTAAAAAAGAAAAACAAATAATGTAAAAATATAAAATTAAAAATTATTTACAAAAAATTAAAAATTAAAAATCAATGGAAATTAATATTAACTTCATTATTTGAATCATTACAAACAGCAGAAAATGTTTTATTTATTACTGACACGCAGTTATTACCTATTGGATCATTTTCAAAAGCAGCAGGAGTTTGTGTTATAATTGAATTATCTGAAATTTCAATATGTTTTGGTATGACATTTGGCTTCAACAGATTTTTTGTAAAGTTAACAAAATCTTCTTCATAAAAATGATCTTCGCAATGTACATATTTCGACAATTAATACTGATATTGATGCCGCAAATCATTTTCCATTTTATAGAACTGTTTGGATTCTTTGGAAATCTATAGAAGCGCTTATTTACGATTGTATTATCTTTCGACCAATAATAGCTATTGCTACATTTAGGAAATTTGCAAGAGTATTTCTTTCGCGCAGGCATTATCGTATAAATAAATGTTAATTATAAGTTTTGTTTTAGAAAACTTATAATTAACATTTTTAAATTAAGAATTAAAATATTTTTTTTATTAACATACTATAATGTCGTGGACGATGAGTGTCCGAGTTGAGCCTCTTCATATATCCTCTTCCTGTTTGTAACATACTTATGTCCTAGAAGACGATGATTGTCCGCGTTGAGCCTCTTCATACCCTCTTTTTTATTTATCTAAAACGTACACGTTAATCAATTCCAGGTCGTTGAAAAGAATTTTTTGATAAGTGAACAGCTAATAATAAAACTCAATTACAATTAGACTGGTAATCCAATCATACATTTTAATGATAACGAACATAATAAGTATTGATGACCTCTTACATTGATAACCTCTATTTTTCTATATTATTTATTATACGTTTAATATGTATGAAAGATACAGTAACTTGTTATTTGTACTTACCAATACAAATTTTTCTTTGAATTTCCAAAACGATTTGTCTATTCTGTCAAGTCTCTTGTATATAATTGTTGCCGGTTAATGTATGTTTTTTCAATAGGACGATTTTCTACGGTAATGTCAGGTTAGATTGTGTTCACGATTTAAATACGATTGCGCGTGCATACATTTACACCCAATCTCGTCTGGCCTGGCCGTCATTGGCTGCCAATATGTTCCTCTCTTGTCAATACTACCTTCACTCCCGTGCTGGGAACGCTGCGTACCGTAGTGAAACTCGCGAAGGCCAAATGATAGAGGAACCGAACCAGATCGGTTCGAAAGCGCTCGAGCTGCCGTATAAGAAACGGCTGTGGCCGCTGACCTGACGCTGCTGGGAACGCTGCGTACCGTAGTGAAACTCGCGAAGGCCAAATGATAGAGGAACCGTACCAGATCGATTCGAAAGCGCTCGAGCTGCCGTATAAGAAACGGCTGTGGCCGCTGACCTGACGCTGCTGGGAACGCTGCGTACCGTAGTGAAACTCGCGAAGGCCAAATGATAGAGGAACCGGACCAGATCGGTTCGAAAGCGCTCGAGCTGCCGTATAAGAAACGGCTGTGGCCGCTGACCTGACGCTGCTGGGAACGCTGCGTACCGTAGTGAAACTCGCGAAGGCCAAATGATAGAGGAACCGGACCAGATCGGTTCGAAAGCGCTCGAGCTGCCGTATAAGAAACGGCTCACAGTGGGGCGATACGGTCGAA
Source organism: Crematogaster levior (assembly GCA_901521435.1). Taxonomy (NCBI): domain Eukaryota; kingdom Metazoa; phylum Arthropoda; class Insecta; order Hymenoptera; family Formicidae; genus Crematogaster; species Crematogaster levior. The sequence goes on from CABEGB010000197.1 coordinate 7,235, forward strand.
AGCCGGACATTCGAAAGAAAAAAAAAGTCTTCTGGCTCTAAAAATGAATTTATTCCTATTTAGATAACTAATCAACATATTAATAAATATTTTTAAAAATCTATTTTACTTATTATTGTCGTAGAAAACATGTGATGAAATTTGGTACTAAGTGGAGAAAAGAATTTTGATAATTTTGTTGCCTAGTTTTAAAACGTCGTAAATTATATATAGAAAGGAATCCATATAAAATGCATTTTAGCAATTATTTTACAAACCTTACTAATAATATTTACGTTAATTAAAAGTTCTTAATTCTCTGATATGTATATATATAAACAATTTCCTTCATCATTTTAAACAAAATTAAAATTTTATTTTCAAAGTTCTTAAAAGTTTACGGTCCAAAATGGTCCAACATGTACAATATCTCAATCGATTGTGGAAAGTGTCTAGTTTACAATAAACCCTTATTGTTCCCACCCCTGGGCACCCCTTTTATAAAAAAATTGCGTTGCAAGTTTTAACAACGCGGTAAAGCATTATAACAGTGTTCGGAATCATGTCGCGATATATAGCGACTCTGTTGTATCTTCGTCGTATGTTAATAGATGTCGCAGAACCTTTTCACGATTCTCGATATCAAGATTCAGTGAAATAGTGCATATATATAATAGTGTATAATCCTGCAAGCCGCTGCAAGAGTGATTTTGATTAAATCTTTGTAAGTGAAATAATTAGAGATACTGAGAACACTTCAATTATTTTCTATCAACTCTTTATTCTTAAAAATTTTAATTTTTTCGTAATTAGATTAGTTTTTGTTATTGTTGTTATCATTGTTATTGTTGAGTTTCTGTTAAGAGAGTCGTCTTTATAGTCTGCTATACGCAAACTTTCGCTTGTAATTAAACATCTCAATTTTTTGTCATTTATAAAAAATTTTGTAAATTTGTAATCATGCAAAATTTTAACACAAATGGAAATGTATTTACTTTTTTGCGAGAAAATAATCTAGATATTTCTGATTATAAAAATTTAACGTGTTTGATAACGGATAATCTAAAAATTCATTTATCTCGAACTGCATTTGAAGAATTGCAGTATAAGATATCAAATTTTACGAAACATTTGAAATCGAGATGGTTAAATAGTAATCGTGATAATACTAAATTTATAAAAGCTAATAAGATGTGGTTGAATAAAAAATTTGAAATCCCAGATAGTGTATTAAATTCGATTCCTAGTTCATCTCGTGTTGTTCCAAATACATCTAAATTTTTTGGAGAGATAAGCGAAAGACATAAACGTAGAAAAACTCAGGAGATAAGAAATAACCCAGAAATGATCGACTTTATTATGAAGAAAGAATTAAAATCAGACGACGCCAAATTTATATATGATTTCATTCAAAAACACCCAGAACATTTGAAACAGGTGAGACAATTCTGTGAAGAAATCACGAATAAAACTATACCAATTGATAAAACGACTGCACTATCTACATTTGTTTCTGCGAAATTAACTCGACATCAATATAATATTGTACGAAATGTAACGAAATTTGGATCTATTGTATGGCCTAGCTATTTTCAAATTCAAAAAGCAAAAAAGGAGTGCCTTCCCGAATTGATTGAAATATCTGAGGATGGAGCAAAAGTATCATTGCAGAGTCTCTTAAATCATACTGCTCTCAGAAATACTGCTCTTCATGAAATTATTAAATTTTAATTCAAATAATTCCAAAAATTTAATAATGGTATCTAAATGGGGCTGTGATGGAGCATCTGACCAGTCTCGTTATAAAATAAATTTTAGCGATCCATCAAAAGATGATTCTAGTGTATTTATAAGTAGTCTTGTACCAATAAAAATTTATAATTCTGAAAATAATGAAGTGTTATGGCAAAACAATTATCCTTCTTCTACCCGTTTTTGCAGACCAATTCAATTCAAATTTGTTAAGGAAGAAAAAATTGAAGTCAAATCTTGCGTTACAGACATCCAAAATCAGATATCTTTATTGACACCATCTATCTTAGATGAGGATATTACTATCACTCATAAATTAATAATTTTTAACTATGGTTGATGCTAAAATATGTAATATTTTGACAGATACAAGTTCATCTATGAAATGTTATAGTATATGTAACGCTTCTCCCAAGCAGATGAATGATATCAATTCAGTAAAAACTAGAACGGTAAAAATGGCGTATTATTCTTTCGGATTGTCATCTTTGCACTGTTGGATCAGATGCTTCGAATGCTTACTGCATATTTCATACAGACTAGATATTAAATGTTGGGCAATTAGAAATAAAGACAATAAAGAAAAAATTGATGAAAGAAAGAAACATATACAATCTGCTTTTAGGATACAAATGGGTCTTTTAGTAGATTTTGTGAAGCAAGGAAAAGGCACAACCAACGATGGCAACACAGCAAGAAAATTCTTTGGTAATCCACAACTATCCGCAGAAATTACAGGTTTAGATAAAAACTTGATAATTAGATTTTCAATTCTTTTGCAGGCAATTGCTAGTGGAAAAAAAATTAATATATCAAAATTCACAATTTTCGCTTTTCAAACCGCTGAATTGTATGTTTCTTTATACCTGTGGTATTACATGCCAGCTACTGTTCATAAACTTCTTCTCCATGGAGAAGATATAATTGAACATGCGATAGTACCAATTGGTCAGTTATCTGAAGATGCTTAAGAAGCAAATCATAAATGTTTTAGGAAGTAAGGTAAATGTCCCTATTCCCGATACCTATAAGACCGACCCAACAAAAGAATGACGTTGTCAAGCGTGACGAAAATAAATTCGATAAAGAGTTTCATACTAGTGGATAACTTCATCCATGCACTTTCCAAAAATCGTAGACTCAATCCATTCCGTCAAGTATTTTTCTAGATAGAGAGGAATAAAAGCGCAATAGTGCGTGCCCCCTCTACCGATCAGCTGTGCCCAATTCCGACCGGGCATGCCCCCATTACCGACCACCTTTTTTCAGAGCATGCAAGGCAGAGGTTTTAAACGAAAAATAAACATAAAAATACACATAAATCATGAAAGTAGGTATTTTATTTTAATTCGATATCAAACAATATTAGCTTAACTTATTTTTTTACTTTCACATTCTTTTTTTCTAATAGCTGCTCTTGCCTTTTCCTCGCCTTTTCTTCTCGTTCCAAGCGTTTCCTTTCTTTTTCAGCTTCGATGATACGTTTCTTTTCTTCAGCAGTTTCCAGTCTTTTTTTTTCTTCTCTTCGGCTTCCCTTTTTTTGTTAATACTAGCTAATTCGCGATTTCTTTTTCTTTCTTCGATATCATTACTCTTCTTAATATTTTCTAATGCTTTCGCTGCATGATAAGCCTGCCACTCTCGAGAAGTCACAACAGTCGGAATTTTTTCTTTTTGGCGTCGTTTCTTGTCATCTTTCTCGGTTGGCAATGGCCAAAAAAGGACTTTTTGAAATGGATCGGGAACATTCTGAGGCATACAGAGACCACCCGTCGTAGGCGATATCATTTCGCATGCCTGTGAACTGCTTTGTCTGGCATATTCTGATGTTCTCACGAGAACATCAGAATTAGGAGTCTGTCGCGATACTCTTCTTTCCCCTGAAATATGCATGGTTTATATGCATTCTAAAGAAAAGTTGCATAATTGTTTTGAATTATGCATTCAGTATGTGCATATGTAGTACCTATCGAAAGATCATTTTTGAGATCCACAGCTTGTGGCCCTGGCGCCGTCGACTGTTGTGCGATGAACTCCAAGTCGCTATTCGCCGTCCCAGCGCAGAGGCTGTGATCACTGTCGGGTTGCTGGCACGGAAGATCCAACGGTTTATCGAGTGTGGATTGGAGTGTGGAATGTCTCTGCAATGTCCTTTCATCTTCACCTATACAAAAAAAAGATTTCACGTTTGAATAAAAATCAACGGGCGCTATAGAAAATCATTCCATGAACATGGATATACTTTTTGGAGCAGTTGTCGGCTGATGCAGTGAATTATTCGTCGCGCTTTCCAGTAGAGATGAATCGACATTGAAGATTTGATTATTGCCGGGGTCCTCAATAACTTTTGACAGTGAACCATCATCTTCGACTTCCATTGTTGTCTCGTCTGTAAGTGTCTCGATCAAGTCGTCACAATGGATAATTTTTTCTGTAATAGTCGAATCGATAAACAAGTCGTTCTCATTAAAGTCAAGATTTTGCAAATCCTTGAACTCCAATGTAAAACAGGGAATTTCTTTTTTGCCCTGATTATTGACAGTTGCATGTTGAACAGGGATTACAACGACTTCGTGATCCGAGTATTGCTGTTCTTCTCTCTTCAGACTCGCTGTTTCCTGCTCGGTGTTCGGCATACTATTCGTATTATCGTGAGAAGTTGTCGCATCGTCGCGTTGTCTTTTCGAGTCTAGAGAAAGCGAGATCGAAAAGGAAAAGTAGATGGAAAAACATAGCAAAAGTAAGATTAAAAAAAGAACCGGTAAACGCTATATAAAGAAAATAATCAGCAAAATAAAAGAAACGAAGAAAAGAATAAAGAAGACGAGGAAAAGCAAGATTGAAAAAAATGATAGGATAATCGTTATTAAAGCAAATTATTAGCAAAATAAAGTTCTATTACGTTGACGAATAGCACTCCAAACTCGAAAAAGACTCTGATCCTCTAAATCGCCCGTCCACGATTCCAGGTTTTCAGAAGACTTAAAATTCTGCAGCGTAGTCTTAGGTATGTATCTTTCGATGGCTGTTAAAAGATTGTCAGGATCAGCCTCAGGAATTTCTCTTGCGCTCTGTTTGTTTGTTTCAACCGTTGATTTCAAACGGGAAATCAGTTTTTGATAATTCACAGCATCTGGATTTAATGGATGCAAACCACAAGCCTCGAATCCTCTACGTAGAATATTAGAGTTGTTGAGCGTATCGAGAGCTTGTTGGAGTAGAGATGCGAAGTGCTCCTTTCTCATTTGTATGCCGTTATGGTTCATCCTCCATTCAGTCGTCGCTTTACGCCAGGCACCTTTTGTTGGTCGAAAGAAGGCAACATCGAGTGGCTGTATTACATGCGTTGCATTAGGGTACAACGCAACGAGTATGATCTTGTGAATTCTGCAGAATTCACTAAGCGCCATGGTTAGATGTGATGAGTGCCCGTCCATGTACAGCAAGACAGGAAACGCGATATTATTCGCAACCAGCCAGGGATAAAATACGTTCGTGATGTACTCAAAAAAGCTTTCGCCGGTCATCCACCCGCTCTCGGTTTTTCCTATTCCCCACGAATTAGGGATACTTGCGGATATACTGGCAGGGATCCTCTCGTACGTAAAAAGTATCATCGGTGGTGCCATTGCGCCAGCAGCATTAGCCGTGAACAAGACGGTTAAACATTCTTTATCATCGTTATGAATAAAGTACACAACTTTATCTCCTTTTTTCACCAAAACTTTTTCGCTTTTTGGGCTGAGATAAAACGCTGACTCGTCACAATTAAAAATCCTGGTCACATCGAGATCGGCAGCATTTTCTTTTTCTAAATAAGTCTTGACTTCAGCAAACCATTTTCGTAAAGCAATTTCGGTGACTGATGATCGCGAGAATGATAAATTTTGAGCAATTCTTTGAGCCAACTCCGGGTGACGCTTGAGAAATCCATCATACCAGCTGCGGCCTGGACAATTGTTTGTAAATGGATTCTCTCGATTCAGTTCTTTGATAAGATTTGCCACACTGGAAATGAGGACACTTTTCGTGACCGGAAATCCGCATGCACTCATGTGCATCATCCACCGAACGATTTGTTGCTCTTCTTCGTCGGAAAGCACGGTCGGAGGTCCACCTTTCTTCAGAAGTATTTCAGACTGAGACATTTTGTCGATGATAGTGGTTTTCGGTACATTATATTGGAGACTGACTGCCCGAAGTCCTCGCCCAGCCTTTGCAGCAGCTACAGTTGCTTTTAAAGTTTCTTCTGTGTATTTTTTTCTCTTCTTATCCTTCTTAGCCTTCACCATTTCTATCAAACAGATAAATTCTTTTTAAAAGTAATCATTAATACTATTATTATAATACTATTATTATTGTTGTAATTATTGCTCCCATTTATATTATTATATTATCAAATTTTTTCTCATTTCTTTACTGCTATTCACAAAAATCTATAGATATCTTTGTTTAATGTAATCTGCGTAGCAGGGAATAAATTATTGTCATGTACGTAGACTTCGATCATAAACTCTACAGCATTTATGATCGAACAACAAAATTTATAATATTTTTAAAATATTATTTTAAAATTTATAATATTTTTTACAGATTTTTTTAGTGTTCGACAATACACTGACATTTACGTGTACGATAATGGGGACTTGCAGGCGTTTTGCTGTGCCTAACCTCGATCATCGAATAAATAAAAAAAATGACAGTTTCCGACTGATTTTTTTTCCGAATATGGCAATCAAACTGTAACGAACTATTTAGCGCTCAAATTATTCCTTACAAAAGGATTTTGAACGAAATACGGACTATTTAGGCGACCGACAATTCTTAACCTCACTATTAAGAATACGCGTGGATGGTGATGTGCGGCAAGAAATGCGAAAAAAAATATATTAAATTATTGTACTTACTCTGCACGTTACAATCCTTTTGTACTGCACGAATTCCGAAATTTGTCCACTCCACTAATAAATAATAAATAAATGTTGATGAATCGGCAGCCTCGTAAAAATAACGTTTCACGTCAAAGTGGTCGGTAGAGGGAGCATGGTCGGGAATAGGGACATTTACCTTACAGAGAAAATAATTCTCGGAAAATGTCACGAAAATGTAACAATACAGATATTTTTAACAATCTGTTAATTGCATCTGATCCAATTATTTCATCATCACGGAAATTTATTGAGAATAAAATAAAAGAACTCTCTGAGGATGTTAAAAACCTTTTAGAATTCAATGATAATGACACAGAGCTTGATGAATAAAAATAGTTTGCATCGTAAAATATATGTCAAAAATGTGAGAGGCAAGGGGACTCACATTAAACAAACACCCCAAAGGGATCAAATATCTATCACGTCCTCGTCGTTGATCCTGGATAACGCTAAGAACAGGTAAAAGTTAAATTTAAATTAGATAGAAACGCTAACACACACAAGATTTAAAAATACATAATAAAAAATTTAAAAATGTATGTTTTTTAAATAAAATATCTTTGTAACGGTGCACCCCGTAAAAGAGCATCGTCACGCCGGACACGAACAACCGTCAATACGGCAAACGGGGCGCGGTGCGCCCCACATTATTTTAAACAATCGCACAAACGCTTGAGGCTAACGGCCTCGCGTTCACGAGCGTTTCCGAAAGGACCCGACCGCCACCGAACACAAGCGTGACGTCGGGACCAATCCCCACCAACGACCCGGCGCTCACGTCCCGCTTACGGGGGATGATTCCCTCTCCCGAAATCCAAGCGCTTTTCCGATATAAAAAGGCACTCGGATTTCCCAGGATACCGATTCCGGATTCCGCAGCCGAAGCAGTCAGCCGACGCTAAAGAAGCCATCCCGAACCGTTTCCTAGAAGTGACAAAGAACAAGGGAGTCGAGTGTTCTCGGTTTCCACCGAGCGTTCTCGGTAGTCACCTCCTAGACCACACCGTCCTGGTTATAATCGCGAGGGGTAGAGAGTTCTCTGTCTCCGTCGAGCGTTCTCGACCGATTAGGATCACCAGGAAGTTCCTCAAGTGAAAGGGCGTGGGGTAGAGCGTTCTCTACCTCCGTCGAGTGTTCTCGACCCCACACGCACACCCCGGCACATACCACCCAAGTCTGTCCGAATCACTTTTGGGGAAAGTACGCGAAATCACGAGATAACGCCGACGTGGGTTTTGTATCGGCCATTCGTACGGCTATATCGTATCCCGCGCGCCGCGTCGGGTTACGCTACCACGGCACACGCCATCGATACGGTAATTCGCGGCGCGTCTACGTCACGCCGCATCACGCGCTTACCGCGTGACCGGGCTTGTTCTCCGCCGATCCCGCTATCGCGCGCTCCGACACCAACACGATTACCGCTCGCGCCGAATCCGATAAGCCCGCTCCGCGACACGGACGTACCGTACCACTCTATTTCACACTATTAATTATATTATTGTTATACCTTAATTACTTTTGCAATAAATTCTATTCTGTTATTTTCAAAGTCTCGACTCGAATCATTTGCACCCGACCCATCGAACCCCGGATAACCGACGAGCTAGATTCGCGCGTTCGAAACACACGGGTTTGTTTTATCTTATTTATTTTTAGAATTTGATGTGTTCAATATACCACAAATACTTCTAATTATATAAAAATATACTGAGTGTGAAATATGTATAGAGTATTTCATAAAAAAATTTTTTTGGGTTTGGTACAAGACAATGTCCGGTTTTCGACCGTATCGCCTCACTGTGCGGCTGTGGCCGCTGACCTGACGCTGCTGGGAACGCTGCGTACCGTAGTGAAACTCGCGAAGACCAAATGATAGAGGAACCGGACCAGATCTGTTCGAAAGCGCTCGAGCTGCCGTATAAGAAACGGCTGTGGCCGCTGACCTGACGCTGCTGGGAACGCTGCGTACCGTAGTGAAACTCGCGAAGGCCAAATGATAGAGGAACCGGACTAGATCGTTTCGAAAGCGCTCGAGCTGCCGTATAAGAAACGGCTGTGGACACTGACCTAACGCTGCTGGGAACGCTGAAACTGGAGTAAAAATAGAAAAGAAAAATGATAGAGGAATCGGACTACATCAGGCCGAAAGCGCTTGAGCTGCCGTATAAGAAACGGCTGTAGTCGCTGACCTGACACTGCTGGGAACGCTGAAACTGGCGTAAAAATAGAAGAGAAAAATGATATAGGATTCGTACTACATCAGGCCGAAAGTGCTCGAGCTGCCGTAGAAGAAACGGTTGTAGTCGCTGACCTGACACTGCTGGGAACGCTGAAACTGGAGTAAAAATAGAAAAGAAAAATGATAGAGGAATCGGACTACATCAGGCCGAAAGTGCTCGAGCTGCCGTAGAAGAAACGGTTGTAGTTGCTGACCTGACACTGCTGGGAACGCTGAAACTGGAGTAAAAATATAAGAGAAAAATGATAGAGGAATCGGACTACATCAGACCGAAAGTTCTCGAGCTGCCGTAGAAGAAACGGTTTTAGTCGCTGACCTGACACTGCTGGGAACGCTGAAACTGGAGTAAAAATAGAAGAGAAAAATGATAGAAGAATCGGACTACTTCAGGCCGAAAGTGCTCGAGCTGCCGTAGAAGAAACGGTTGTAGTCGCTGACCTGACACTGCTGGGAACGCTAAAACTGGAGTAAAAATAGAAGAGAAAAATGATAGAGGAATCGGACTACAATCAGATCGAAAGTGCTTGAGCTGCCGTAGAAGGAACGATTGTAGTTGCTGACTTGACACTGCTAGGAACGCTGAAACTGGAGTAAAAATAGAAGAGAAAAGTGATAGAGGAATCGGACTACATCAGGTCGAAAGTGCTTGAGCTGCCGTAGAAGAAACGGTTGTAATTGCTGGCGTTAATAAATATTTTTTATATTTTGCAGACACGGAATTTTGATACTGAGAACTGTGATTTTTTTAAAGACAATAAACTACTGGACATATCTGTTGTTCCTGAAACTAACAACAAAAGTATTGCCTGCGGAGAAGACTCCTTTTATCCTTCGGCAAACGACACACCTCGATAAATCAGCCTTAAAAGGAAAATTTTAGAATTGGAGAACATGAATCAATTGCGGCGGAAAAAATTCGCAAATTGCAGCATTTAAATTGGCGCCAGAAGAAAAGATTTAAAAATTTGCAAGATCTTATCAATACATTACAGAATCGGAACCTACTGAATGATGAGAATGGAGTCATAACGCAAAATTTCGGTAACAACACAGAATTATTTGAGAGATTATTGTTAAAAAATAAGGGTAAATCGGTACCAAGAAAATATTCTCAAAGCTTACGTAGTTTTGCACTAACGTTAAATTTCTTTTCTCTAAAAGCTTATAATTATGTACGGGATCGGTTTCTATGTTCATTACTACATTCAAAAACCACTCTAAGTAAATGGTATTCGACAATTGATGGTTCTCCGGGGTTTTGTTCAGAAGCATTGCATATGTTAAGACTAAAAGTAAAAAAATCAATCAAACCTATTGTATGTTCTTTGGTTTTTGACGAGATTCCATTCGCTAACATTTAGAGTAGGATAGTAAAAAGTATTGTGGTTTGGTAGATTTTGATAGTGTTGTTGATGATACGCAAATGGGAAATGCAACTCAAGCACTTGCTTTCATGTTAGTATGTGTCAACAAGGCATGGAAAGTGTCTGTCGGATATTTTCTCATTAACTCATTGACAAGTACACAAAAAACTGAACTACTGAAACAATGTGTGTATGCTGTATCCGATTGTGGTATCATAATAAGTAACATAACGTTTGATGGCGCAGCAGTTAATTTTAGCGTACTAAAGCAGTTGAATTGCAATATAGATATCAAAACATTAAATACCAAAGTCAATATTTGTATCAGCAAATTTGTATTTCCGGACCCGTCACACATGATAAAGTTAGTATGGAATGTTTTTGGCGAAATACTGAGTTTGTTGGACATAGACGGTAATGAAATTAATTTCAAATATCTCGTAGAATTAAATAAATTGCAAGAGAATGAGGGGCTTCATTTAGCAAATCGATTAAGAAAGAAACATATTTTATTTTGCAAACAAAAAATGAAAACAACTGGCAACTCAACTGTTAAGTCGATCTGTTGCAGATTCTTTGTTATTTTGCAAAAATGTACTAAAGCTTGAAGCTTTCGCAGATTGCGCTGCGACAGTAAAATTCATCATTATGATGAATGATGCGTTCGATATATTAAATTCGTGTAAAATCACTGCTACGGGCTACAAGAAGGTAATATGCAAAGGCAACATTTGTACAATTAAACAGTTTTATTCGGACTTTTGTATGTATACATTCGGGCTGAAGGATAAGAATGGCGATTTAATTATTGCAAGTCGACGAAAAACAGGTCCACTCGGACTTGTTATGGCCTTGAAAAGTGCTATTTGTTTGTACGATACTTATATTGGTTGTGACACCTATTTTAGAATATATTCCACTCCATAAATTAGGACAAGACCATTTGGAACTTTTTTTGGTAATTTGAGAGATCATGGTGGACATAATGGTTCCACCAAAAAAATATCCACATCTTTGTATCAATTTGTTAATTAGTAATGGCTATCCTTTAAACCTGATTTTTGACTGTCTACATAAGAGGATTCATAAGCACATTCTTAATCTTAACAACAAAGAAAATGGCCAAGATAATGAGATTAGCACTAATAATCAAAGACCTTACATTATATTACCATTTATAAAAAATGTCACCAATAAGATATCCAATTATTTAAAGAGATCAGACGTAAATGTAAGTTTTAGATGCATTAACAAAATGAATAACATTATTAAAGTTCAAAAAGACCGAATTGAAAAGTTTAAAAAGAACAATGTTGTTTATAAAATCCAATGCAAAGACTGTGAAGCATCTTATGTCGGACAGACAAAAAGACAGTTGGGAACTAGAATAAAGGAACATAAATTCAACATAAAGTTAGATCCTGCTAAACATTCAGTCATCACAAAACATATTCTTAAATATGATCATTCATTTGATAGGGAAAATGTATTAATTGGACACAGAGTCTAATAAAAAACGATTAATATCAGAAATGATCCATATTAGATCACAAAAATTGAGCATTAATCTTCAAAAAGATTCTGAACACTTAAATGCTTACTTAGATATTATATCTGAGCTTGCTTTGTAATAGAATATAAGTAATAATAACAACAAAATCACGTGTTGACATCATGATATACATGTCAATAATTAAATATTGCCTCCCACCAAAAACATGTTAGGAATAGTTAACCTGAAGTGATGACCTTATTTCAAATTTGTTCTCATTCTGTTTTAATCTTGACATCGACACAGACACTATTTTACTTCGTTTTCACTAAGAACTATGTGGAACTTTACAGGTAATTTTTCTTAATATAATATAACATCACACATATATTTTTATATATCATTATACAAAATCTTTTCCAATCTTGCTAAACATTAATACTTTGAGAATCTTATTAAAAACATGCTGTTCCATTCGTTCTTTTCCAATAGCACTTTTAACTAATTTAACGGTCATCACTTCACGGATATATCCAACCCGGTGGAGTTTTCGACATCCTTTCTTAAGAAATTTGATTGCGGCATTTCCTTAGCCATGCGATTGCGGTTTCATCCTTCCTTAAATGGTTTTGACTACAATTTTTGACATTCTGCGACATTTATATTACTGAAGAGGGCTCAGTGAGCTGAAACGCGTTTAAGTATGATGTTTTATATTTTATATTTTATATTTTCTGTATATCATCTTTTGTTTTTATCGTTATAATTTTCACTTTGTTTCTTTGTTTCTTTGTTTCTTTGGCTCAAAAAAGGCTGATGTTGTGAATTTATTGATATGATTTTAATCTAATGAGCCTTTCGGATTTGATTCCATATTTTTACCTTAATTATTAATAAAAATTAAATGTGAGATATGTCTAACGCAATTGCTAGGGGAAAAAGATTTATTAAATTCTTTTATAAATTTTAAAAACAAAGGTCGGTTAACATATCCTAGCGATAATGTAATAGTAGTCTGCAAAGAAACAGAGAAAATAATTTAGCACTATCGTATTTTAAATAATTTAACAGATAATGCAATGAAGTATAAAATTTGCAATGAAGCGCTTCAAAAATTTCTTTTTTCTAAGATATTAGATGATATGAACAGACTTCATTCCAGCGACGAAAATATTTTTTATAATCATCGGATTTTATTTATAAAAGCAATTATAGAAGAATATGCAAGTTTGAGACTGTACTACGTTGCAAAGCAATTATCTGCAAAAGATTCTATAAGAAACTATTTTTAAAAAATCGTTTTATTTAAAGGGCAATAATATTGCACTGTTATGTAATATGTTTTTATTTAAAGGGCAATGTATTGCACTGTTGTGATATGTTTTTGTGATGCATGTAGCGTGTTTAGCATGTGGTTTTATATTTATATATATTTAAGATTATTATTATTCATATCTTTATGTCTTCATATTTTTTATATAATTTGCATGTATTTTTTTTAGCTTTGCACTTAACAATAAATAAATCTCTATATTCTGTTCCTTGCTTTAATAACGGCTTTTATTATGTTTGACCTCCCGCTAGATTTTGTACATATTTTTTAACATTTTCAGGAATGAGATACATGTCTTTTTATTTTATTTTACGTTATTCTTAATGTAACTTTATAATGCACGTAATGTAGAAGTTTTAAGTAATTGGCATATTATTATGTATAAAATATATTTTGTTTCAAACACTAATAAAGTTTAAGTTTAATCGGTGATGGCTGTACAACAGGCTGTACAACATACAAATTTATTGAACAATTGTATTTATTTCACTTTTTGTGTTAATTGTGTTATAATAAGCTTACAATTTGTACAGAATGTTCAAAAATTTGTACAGTATATTCAAAAATCATTTTTATCTGTACAATATACAATATCTATTCTAAACATATGTATATTTATACAATTATATTATATTAATACAATATCTATTCTAAACATATATTTAATAGTTACATTTCAATCAATGGTTTTCTGATTTATTTAATAAACTTTCTCCTGCTCTGATTAAATTACATAAATTTACATTATTTGTTAGTTTTATTATTTAACTCTTTGTAGTTATAAGGCGGACTGTGTCCGACAAAACGCCTATCTCCACGAACAACCATTTTAAAATTTCCCGCCCAGAATTTTGCTTCCGGTACATAGACCATCGCGGTTAACGCTCGCTCGTCTAATGCTCTCTCCAGGTCCTCCATGGATGACACTGCTAGTAACACCAAGAATAAAACAAGCCGCACAAGGGCAGTCACTAGAGATCCTATAATAAGAGTTATGACCATGGAGGACTGGAGCATTGTGGTGGTGGGGGCATAAATTTTGCATAAATTGTAATCGGAAGTGCACCATGAGAGACCGCCTATAACGTGTTTTCTACCGTAAGGAGCGCTGCAGTCGATCTCAAAGTATCTCACAAGGCTTGATTCTCGATAACAAAATTAAGTAATTATAATTATATTAAAAATATTGATATAATGGTTAGTTGTGCGGCGTGCTCCTCGACAAAGTCGAAAAATTGTGGACTTACTTTTCATTCGTAAGTAAAAGTAATAACATTAATGAATTCTGATAAATGATGAACTATATTCAGGAAGTTGTACTACTTATTATTACATATTTTATTTGTAATATCTTTTAGTTTTCCAAAAAATGCAAGTAAATGTGAATTGTGGATCAATTTTGTTGGGAAAAATAACTGGAAACCACAAAGAAGTCATGTTTTATGTTCAAGACACTTTTCCGAAGATTGTTTTGATAGAACATCAATAAATATTACACGCCTTAAATCAGATGCAGTCCCAACAATCCACATTACACGGATAAGACATGTGAGTTACACAGTAAATCATACTTGGAAAAGTTGACAAGTATAAAAAGTTATTCTTCAATTTCTCACGTAGACTGCATAACAATATGGTATCAGGGATTGTCTTTTCAAGTTCTATTAATCTTTTTATATGTTATAATACTTATTCAAATATATATTACATATACACACAAATTTTACATTTTTATATGATTTGTACAAGAAAGAATAATACATTAAAATTTTAAAATTTTTCTAATATCTTAAATAACATTAATTTCTTATATATATGCATAAATTTGAAACTTTTTCATAACTCCAAATATATTTTTTAATATTTATTTGTGATCCTCTAAAAGACAATTATTACAACACAATGATCAATTGAAATTCGATTTGAATTAACCTCCTTTAGTTCATTTCCGGTAGCAGCCATCTTGGACCGCCTATTAGGATTATACCCCTACCACCGCAATGCTCTCTCCAGTCCTCTATGGTTATGACCAAGGTCTGTAGATGGAGGAACGGACTAGGAAGGTCGTCGCATCCACTTCACTGATTTGGCACGAAAATGGCGGTGACTGAGGCTCAGCAGGGGGCATTCGATTGCGTATCATGTTACTTGGGTGAAAATTATAAAAGTGAGCAAGTTATGTGATACACAATCGACCCCCTGATTAACCAAATAATGTCAATTTAAATACAAATTGTTTTCGTTTTATGTATAGGTTATGTTAGGACGTGTTTCACTCCCTCATACAACTAATAGCTATATACAACGTACACCAACACAAACTCGCAGGCTCAAAAATGGCGGACCATGCGATGACCTTACTCTCTGTTCCTTCATCTACAGACCTTGGTTATGACATACGAGACAAGAAATGGTGGAGATAGAAAGAGATAGCAATATTTTCTTTCTTTTTCTCGCATAAACGCATGCGTAGAAGAACGAGATACAGCCACTATAGATAGAAGATAACCTCTGAAGATATAACCGTTTGTAGTTAGCTTATCTTCTTCGTTTGTACGGGTTAGCTTATCTTCCAAAGATGTACGAAGCTATCCGAAATGTACCGAATAGACAAAAAATGTCGGACCAATCAAAAGTCAGGACTTGATTGTCATAAATCTTATTATAGGATCTCTAGTCGTCACGGAGAGCAAAAAACAGAGCAGAAGAAATCGGAGTGAGCAGTGGAGTAAAATCGGAGCAGGACAGTCAGAGTGGAGTGAGAGACAGTGAGAGTGGCAAAGTGGAGTGCAAGTGGAAGGGGAACCGACATTGGCCTAGTTTCCACCGAAGCACCTAATCCGGCGTAGAACCGAATTTGAGTCGATGCCCTGCTGGAAAAGATTTATTAAAATCGATTGAAATCGATAAAATTTTAATCACTTTTAATAGTTTACTATATTTCCAATCGACAACCAGAAATTAGTCGATTAAAATTTAATCGGATTGAATCAATTTTTATATCTATTTTTATGTTATCTATTTCTATGCTGAAAACGTATAAATTTCAATCGTGTTGAATTTAATCCAATCGATAAAATGTTTTAATTCAGTTTTATACATTAAAATAGGAAATAAAAGTTATCATTTTGAATTGATTTTAATATATTACATATTTAATAGATTTTAATTGCAATAAATTATGTATGTTTTAATAAACTTCAATGCGACTATAAAATTTTAATCACTTTTAATAGTTTACTATATTTCCAATCGACAACCAGAAATTAGTCGATTAAAATTTAATCGGATTGAATCAATTTTTATATCTATATTTTTATGCTATCTATTTCTATACTAAAAACGTATAAATTTCAATCGTGTTGAATTTAATCCAATCAATAAAATGTTTTAATTCAGTTTTATACATTAAAATAGGAAATAAAAGGTATCATTTTGAATTGATTTCAATATATTACATATTTAATAGATTTTAATTGCAATAAATTACGTATGTTTTAATAAACTCCAATGCGACTAGGCTGAGGTACATATTTTAATTCATTTAAATAATGAAACTAATTATCTATTTTAATGTACTTCTATTCATTTTAATTTCTATTAATTTTAATAAAATTTAATAGGATATTTTACTATGTTGGTTAATCGATATTAATTGTCATTCTATCAACTAATTATTAAATTTATATCAATTATTAAATACTATGTACGTTTAAATCAACTCTAATGAGACTACGTTCTGGTATTTATTTCGATTGAATTGAATAATCAAACAAAATGTTTATTTTAGTTTAATTCTATTCGTTTTAATTTCTATTCACTTTAATATAATATTATAATATATTGTACTATATTATATTAATCAATTTTAATTGTCTTTCTATCAACATAAATTACATTTATTTCAATTATAAAATATTAAATACGTTTTAATCAACTCCAATGCAATTAGTCTCTGGTACATAACTCAATTCAATTTAATTATCAAACCGAATGTTTATTTTAGTTTAATTCCATTTGTCTTATTTTCTATTCACTTTAATAGAATTAAATAAGATACTATCCTATATCATTTAATCGATTTTAATTGTCATTTTTCCAAATAATAATTAAAAATCCATATCAATTGTAAATAACTAAATAATCAACTTCAATGCGACAACACCCTGGTACGTATTTCAATTTGTTTTAATAATTAAACAAATTGCATATTTTAGTTTACTTTTACTCTTTTTAATTCCCATTTACTTTAATAGAATTTAAAAAAAACATTTTTCTATGCCATTTAATTGATTTTAATTGACATTCTATTTACTGAAAATTAAATTCGATTCAATTGTAAAATACTAAATACGTTTTAATCAACTCCAATGCGACTACGCTCTGTTACATATTCAATTCATTTTAATAATCAAGTAAATTGTATTAGACATTTTATTGTAGAAACCAACGAATTTTAATTTTGATTTTCTACCTATGACAAATTAAATTGGTATCAATTACATAATAGTGTAAAGATTTGAAATGGCATGCAAATGAAAAAACGACTTCTAAGAATGAATAATAATTTTTTTATTGCAATTCAACAGTGTTGCACAATAAACCTATGTACCGTCCAATTTTTGAATTAATGAGAACAACTTTTTCTAACACATCATTAATACTGCGTATATTTTTTTCATCACTTTCACATTCAATCAAGTACAAATGATTAATATCTTTAAATGGTAAATTATCGAAAGTTTTAATACATGATACATTCAAGTAACCCTGCTGGAAAAAATGGATTGAAATCGATTAAAAAATTTTCAATCAATTACAATGCGAAATCTTAATTCCACTTTGTAGAATTAAAGCGCATTAACATACAAAATATATAGAAGATGATTAAAAACGATAAAAAAAATCGATTAAAATAGATTGAATATCAATAAAAATGCTAAAATTTTTATGAATGTTTAATCGATTTTAATCGATTTTTTAAAATCGTTTTTAATCATTTTCTATATATTTTGTATGTTAATGCGCTTTAATTCTACAAAGTGGAATTAAGATTTCGCATTGTAATTGATTGAAAATTTTTTAATCGATTTCAATCCATTTTTTCCAGCAGGGTGGAAACGCGATAGATTAACTCATTTCACTCCCGTTTTGATCCACCAAGATAATCGGAGTGGGAGCGAATTGACACCAGGGTTGGGTCATTCGACCATTTTCTAGAGGTTTTTTACATATTTTGATTGTATTATACAGTATAATGCAGTAATTTATACTGTATTATATTATATTATACTGTATTATACCATGTACATGTCTAATACCGCATGTATAATACTTGCCCAACCCTGATTGACACTAAAGTTTAGCCGGTGGAAACAGTCGAAAGTAGGTAATGCCAACCTCTATACTTTTTATTATTGGCTATTCTAGCTCTATTTGTACATAACCTGGCTTATAGTTCTCTCTGCTTCTACTGTACATATCGTTAAAATGGAAAATAAACGTGATATTTGGTCATATGATGAAACGGCGACTTTAATATATAACTGTGTTCAACTTTCTACTGTGTTAAAAATAAAAATTAAGTTGGCTGTACTGAAATATCGATCTTCTTCACTCCTATTTCACTTCCAGTGGAAACAGCATAATAAATTTGTTCTGAACCAAAGTAGAGTCGGATTGAAGACTTCGGTGGAAACTAGGCCATTGACGGCATCCAACTTGTTTCCTCGTTCACCGGATCAGTTGAGAAAATCGGAGCAAAGTGCCGGAGCGCCACGTGGCACACGGGTAGCGGGCCATATTCACGTTCGACTTGATTGTACGCAGGAATAACTTTTAAATAAACGATTAAGGAACGGTTGTTCTATCTTCGGATAAATTTTATCGGGAAAATAAGGATACACGAATCTAAAGACTATCAGAAGGACAAAATTTATCAGAAGATGGAACAACCGATCCTTAGACTATATAATTCTTAAATAGTGAGAATTTATTAACTCGTCTACCTAGATCCATATAATAGAAAATCTCCTAGAAGGCGAAACTCATTCCTCCATACGAATCCACCAGTCCATACACAGAAGCTTGCAGCAACATTGCTGCAACGTTGCAACATTGCATATTACTGTGCAATATTGCAGAGATATTGCAGAGACATTAATTTGCAATATTATTTTTGCAATGTTGCTGCAATATTTTAAAATATTATTAAAACAATATTACGTGTATTACAAAGTTAAGTCCCAATATTCATTAGTTTCAGGGCCGAAAATTTATAATTTATATTTAATAGTGACAATAAAATATCGGAACATAGCTGATTGCTGCGTTTGCTTTGGGCTCTTATGCGCTGTAAGTGTTATTCTATCTTCTTTTTTGCATATGTGAGCGACAAAGCAGTCCAGTAAGTACGAGAACACGTTCCATTTGATAGTGCAAATGCTTCGAAGTCGTGTAGACTAATCAGAATTGTTCTTTATGCGTTGCAAAACGTTTGTAGGTACACAAATGAATCCTATCCCAAAGTACAATATATAGAACGGCACATGTACACGGTTGTCCTGACGATAAAGACGGTCGAGACACGTGTCGCGCATTTTATTGTTAAAAACATGTGCTACAATTTCGATAAAAGAAAGAAGATATACGGTATATATAAAGAAGGTATGTAATATAAAAAAGATATATAAATAGTAGGTATACTAGGCGGTTTCTAACTCAAATTGGAGTGAGGGGTATGACGTCACGGGGGAGGGGGTAATTAATCAATTAAATTAATCAATCAATCAATTAAATTAATCAACCAATCAATTAAATTAATCAAACAATTAATTAAATTAATCAATAAAATAATCAATCAATTAAATAATTTTCGATTTCTCCTTATAATAAAATAATCAATTAATTTAAAAAATCAATTTATTCGATTTCTACTTATAAAAATAAATAAATAAATAAATAAATAAATAAAAACCTATGAATCACTCAGTTTTTATAAAATATCCGGCGCCGGAAGATAAGATATTCTAGTGCGTCACACGATAGTGTTTAAACATTGTCACAAATTTCTAAAATTTTTTCTTATCTTTTTTTTTGTTCAAAGGGATAATAAGGTCCAAACAAAGATTTCTCTTTTATAACTCCATAAATTACTTGGTTTTTTATAAATTTCCGACGCCGGAAAATAAGATATTCTAGTGCGTCACTAGGTTACATGCAAACCTTTCCGTTTTTTTCTCCCACAAGCGCGTATTCCCTTTCCCCACAAGCGCTCCCTTTCTTGCTCGCATGTCTTACAATATTTAATCTTAAATTTATTTTTTTAAATAAATAATTATATTAACTTTTTTATCAATTTTTTAAATCTAATTTATCTAAGGAAACAATATTGGATGAAATAGTATGGGGAAATGGTATGGGGAAGAAATAGAATTAAAGTAATTTTTACCATTATTTATTGATGATGAATTGCATCATACATTATAGGATCTAAAGCATAAGCTAATAGTTCACAATCTATGATTGAAGTTTTATCATAAACTTGACGTAATATTGTAGCTGCACTACGTTTATCGATAATTATCGAAAATAATTATTACGCAAAATATCTATAAAATCTTTATATCTATCACTAACGCTTTTTATACTCTGACACAGCTTGAAATATACATGTTCGACACAATGTTCTAGCTCGAACATAAAGAGTACGGTTGATGGCTTCATGTATAAGGATGTAGCGTGTAATGTTAGTTTTACAACGCTCACATCACGTATTGCAGCGAATCCTACAGATAGATCTCCAATCTGTAATGGCGAAGTAGCTGTTGATTGCAGGAATCATTCAATATCCACGCGTCTTTCAATGAATCTTGTCCACGTTGTATAAGGCAACACCATCTGATGTCCTCGGATATCTCGGATTCTCGGATATCTCCGAGAATTAATTCCACAGAAGACACGGGTCCCACTTTGAAGCCAATTTCCAAATATTTATGCGCCGTAGGTGTCAGAGCAAATGTCCTTCTCATGATATGCATGTAGCGCGGGCATTTTTCCGAGATAGCACGTTTCCTGTAATGTAATTCCGATTTACCAAAAACTGAAACTATTATTGTATAAAATTGTGTAAAATATATATAAATTTATGATACTTACCCATCAGATCTTTTATCACATTCAATCGGAACGTAATAATTTATGCCGTAGTCCATTGCTCTTATAACGGGAAGCTGTTCGCTGAGCGGTTCGTACAAGCGGCTGATGCAACACTGAACGTGTACGATCGTGTTCTTCAGAGTCAATAAAAATTACATGGGGAGGGGATTATTCCTCTCCTAAATTTTCAAGCACCAATGTCAGAAATTACGAGAACAAACGATATAATCTTAACCATACGCAAGCGGAAAAGGAATATAATGGAAGGGGAAAAAAATTGACAACTATTTTTGATTAATAATATATTTATTTTTATAGTTAGACCATCACTTGGATGTACGTTTTTTTTCTTGTAAAGTACAATTGGTTACATGTATATTTTTATGGTCGGACCACCAATTGAATAGTTTAAATACATTTTGTAAAGCGCAGTTTGATACATGTTTCTGGCAACGCAGCGTATACATAATATTCAACTTATTCAAAGATTCAATGTCTTCATAATGTGTATCAATATTTTCGATATAGACTTCTTTTCTCGCGTTATTCAGTAACAGATCCCGCAGCCATTCTCGTTTTTCATGTCTCTTGACGTACACGATGGGTGATATCTCGTTCTCCATCGCACCCATGCCGTTGTAATCAAAGTTCGAGCTTTGCCATATGGAATCATTCCGTCTTCCCATTGTAATCCATGATGATTCGCTGTCAACCAGGATGCATGCTGTTTTTCCGCTTTGGTGAGAAGCCACCATGGTTCGATGCTTCCAAAAATATAGTGAGAGAGAACGGATCCCTCTCTGAGAGCGCGGCAAACTCCTTCACGACAAAGTTTCTGCCGACGATAAAGCCTTGCAGATCCACGAACGTCGGTACGGACATGACGATGTTTTTTTATTGTTGTTGAAAAAGACTGCGGTCTCGATGCATCGTACATTTTATATCAATGCTGCGGCACTCAGGTGATTTTGCGCACTACGTTGGTCAATGGATTGTACTGAATTACGCGATCGTGTATAATGAGACAGTACGCGGTGGTATTTGCCGGTACATTCTCTTTGCACTCAAATTCCAATCTCACATCCACTCTTGACGGACTTGTTTTGTCGTGAGCAATCGATGACCACAAAAGGTCCTTTCTCCAGAAACGTAAGCACTGTACAAAACGTTTCATAGTGAGCACATCCGTAATAGGATTGACGAAAACGTGCATACATATCATAAAGCATAGCACATCTTTTTTTATCGAAATCTAAGTTCAGGTCATCGTATGGATAAAATTCAGAGTTCAAATAGAGTTTCACGTTGGTCAGTTTACAATCGTCGAATCGGCTCGTATCCTCGGGCATGACGTTCTTTCGACCAGTCTGCAGCGCAAAAATAACGTATCGCAGTTTTTCAAGCTGACTCGTGGTTTTTACAGCCCACGAATGCTTGGTAGTGTTTTGCAACAGCGGGTACTCGTACAGGTCCCACAAACGAAAACCCATGTTGAGATATCGTCCGCTTTCCAAAGTACGCAGCATCGATAGCTTATTTATCTCCTTCAGCATAACGTGAGGCATTCGCCATTGTATCTTGAATATATCAATCACGGGCTCGAGTGCAGGATTTCCCACAACGCAATTGTTGTTGTTGCGTGCGCGTATTAAAATCAATTCGTGACGAGCGTTAATAACCACAGATTTGTAATCCTCGCAAAATCCCAATAGTGTGTTCAGTGGTACGCAAAAGTTGAAGTATCCATTCAATATGACTGATGAAATATTCCATCCAGCATTTTGCATAATCATTCCTTTGTCGTACGATAGCGATACATAGTTTTTGAGCGTGCTGGTAATTCCCACATTTCTGTTGCGATCAATTTCCACACCGTCAAGTTCGTATCGAATCTCATCGAACATGAATGCGACGCAATTATTTCCCAATGTCACATCAGATCCCTCGGCAGGTTTGTTTATCGTTAATTTTCCCTCGATGTATAGAAGACTTTCACATGGCAACGTGTACAGATCCTGTTGCTGTATGGGTATTCTTATCTCGTCGCTATGTCCGAACGTCGTGTTGGCAAACGGATTGTACGTGTGAGACTCGATCTTGACGATGCGATAGTCGAAGATTGACTCGCCCCCGATGTTGAGGATGTCAGTCATTGTTCACGTCAGACGTTTCGCACTGCAAATCCCAAAGATTTTAAAAATTCAACGTTCGTTGCGTTGAGTTTCTTTTTCTTGATACAACCGCGTGACTGAATATTGTCAAACGTTGACGTCGCTATCGTTCTCTCAAAGTTGGTCTGCTTGTCTCTCACGCGCTCCGATCCGTTCAATACGAGAATCTCATGCGTCGCACGCGTTATCGCCGTCGTCGTCGTACGTGCAACCTGATAGTGATCTCTTCTCCTCGAAAGTTGAGCAATCGTCCGTCCTGATCGACGATGCGTATCGTTAAATCCGTAATGCTCCGTGCGACGATCGGCAGATAAATGACCTGCGTCGGCGTTTCCGATATCCTATATCCTGGTGGCACTCTCAGTGAAAATTCATGTATCGTGTGCACGGATTTACTGTTGCAGTACGCGCCCGCGGTCACGTTACACTCAATGCGGATAATGTTCACGTTGATGATGTTAATCGACATGTCCGATTCGTGCCACTGTCCCGGCTTCAGCACGCGGTACGATGAAAATCCCAGCAGCCGTCCAATGTTGTTGGGCTTGCTAAAGTTTATTTTGTAGGGGTATTTAATCTCGCTTTTCATCGTACTGTAATTAGCGCGGACCACTATCGGATATTCTTCATCTTCATCGTCGACGGGTCGCGGACGTTTTCGCGAAATTGCACGCCTCAAAAAATCATTTATGGCTTGCAGTTCGTACGATCCCTCGGGAATCGTAATTTTTTCCAAATCGTTGTCAAAGTAAAATTTATTAGTCGAAGCATTTACGTTCGGTATCGTGTAATAAGTTTCAAAGTCCATTAGACCGAGCTCGTAATCGTCATCGCTCAAATCTATGGGTGGAAAGTAGTTTACGGCAAAGACACTGCTCTTTCCGGTCAACGTAAGCGTCAGCGACATGATGAAAGAAGCCGCTCAATGAATACTGAGTCCTCACGACACCTCGTCAAGCTTTAAATTCGCGCGTGTTGACTGTTCGGAGAAACCACAGACACATCTGTCCACAGATATTCTGACCGTAACGTTGATAAGATGCGTGATTATATTCTATCGTCACACCGTCTCCGAAATACTGCGTGAGTTCTTTAGGCGGCCGAAGATTACCAAAACTGTTGAAATATACCATGTAATTTTCCCTCTTTGCATACGCCACCCAATGAGTGTCGGGACCCGTCGCATCATCTAGATTTACGATACCGCTCTCGTTTCGACGTACACCGCTTATCGGTAATGCGTTACGCATAAAAACACCTCTAAAGTATGGTACACGCATGCGTCTTGCCAGTTGATCCAATTGTACGTTTGTTGTCACACCCGTAGGCATTTTTAACGTTTTTTTTTTTAATGACGTTTTTTTTCTTTTTGGCTGTTACTCCCTGCCCGCGTTTGTACGGGGCGAGATACACTCCTCGCCCATACTTGTACGGAGCGAGATACACTCCGCGACCTTCCATCGTGCGATTGTGGCGTTGTAGCTCCTCGAGCTGACGTCGCGCGGCTTTGCCATCGTTCACCACTTTTGCCACGCCAGCCGCTCCGCCGATCAAGGATTCGAGTGCGTCCAACATTGGTAGAATCGGCAATATGCCGCCGCGTTTTGCTGCCGGAAGTATCCGTTTTTTTTTTTATCGCTACCTTTTTCTTCGTCTTCGTTTCATACCCATACCGATCTTCGTCTTGGCTTTCATCGCCGCCCAGACAGCTGTGGCTGCGGCTCTCTCACCGAGAGCGGAATCCCTCGCGACGATGCGTCTTCGCGCTTTTTCGGCGAGTATCCGGTCCGCCGCGTGTCTCTCCGCGAGATCGTTACTCCGAGAATACGCTATGTCGTGATCGCGGCACGCCGCGTCCAGTGGATTTATACCCTGATCACCTCTCGCCAATCGCCGCTGCAAAAAATCGTTGACAATTCTAGCGCGTACGCAATAAAGGACGAACCGGTGTCGCGTAACGATGACGTAGGGATTGAAATGTCGGCCGTCCAGAAACGTAAAAAGTGCGATATGGAGTAAGATGAAGAGGAAACGAGTGGATCGCTCGTTAATCGAATCACCTGAATCTCCGAAGCGATATAGGTTAAACGACGGTGACGATGCACCGTTGACCTCTACACCGCGTGCGATGATCGAAAACGTACAACTGATGACAGCGACGACAACGAACGATATCCTCACGACCGCGAATGTTTTCGAAACTACGGACGATTCACTCGCAACAGTCGTTCAAAGTCAGATGCAAACGGTGGAAGGTCAAGAACGTTGCGTGATCATTTGGGTCCGCTTAGTCAAAAATACATCTTGCCTGCAGTGGCGTAACTATCGGAGGGCAGTTCGGGCAAAAAACCGAGGCCCCGCGATATTAAGGGCCCCGCAGGGGCCTTTAATATCGTTGGATATGTAGAATACGGCTTTTATGCTTTTTCCTATGTTCGCGGATATAGGACGTATAGTGGTTACAAAGAGTAATTCGATATGCCTATGTTCGCGGAGTCCGCAGCCTGTATCGCTGTCTTGCAGTCTCGCTCGTACTCCTCTATTCTACCGTCAAATGAGCGAGACAGCTATGGGACCCTTCTAACAATCACATCTGTTAATGCTTTCTCTCTCAATTGTCTGATTTTGATAAAAGGTGCAAAATATTTTCCATTACATTGCCGCTCAATATATGTATATCACGACGCGCTTCGCGTGTTTGCGTGTGACGCGTCGTTGTTTTAGCGCCGGCGACGTATTTCATTTGTGCCGCTGCGTGTACACGTAACATCAAACAATCCCCATAAAAGTATTTACTTTTCCAAAAAATTAAGTCGAAGCGTATTGTGAGAATATAAATATATAAATATATAGAAAATGAATAAGCGTGTTTATATGAGTGGTTCACAGAAGAGGAAACTTAAACAGGAACGTGATAATTCTATTGAGAAACTTGCAAAACTTGATAAATTTCTTATCAAAACACAATCAGGTGATGTGGTAACTTCATCAAATGTACAACAATCGTCAAGTGTAAGTGTTGCAAGCGAGGAAGCAAAATCTTCACAAAATGCGACTTCAGGGGAAATTCAACTGGATTCTGCAGAACAAACAATCGCTGCATTCACAAAAACTCCTGAGAAAACTTTAGATTTTGGAACTCATGTTGGAAAGAAATTATCAGATCATGATAAGAGACTCATTATTAGTCTGCCCTCTAACAGACCACAAGGACCGTTTCCTAAGGATCCATTGCAAGATAATAGAAGCTTCAAAGACAATTTTTACTATGTCAAGACAAAGTACGGGTGCGTTTCTCGCTTTTGGCTGTGCTATTCAAAGTTGATTGATGCTGCATATTGTGAACCATGCTGGCTTTTCTCAAATTCACAGAATAGTTGGACAACAGGAATAAGAGACTGGAAGCATCTTTCTACGAGAATAACTGAACACAGTCAAACAAAGAATCATATAGAAGCGTGTGCAGTCCTGGAAGCATGGAAGAAGAATGCAGTCGTAGATGGGGCTTTGGAGGAAAAGATTAGGTTTGAAGCATCTTTTTGGAAAATGGTATTAGAGAGATTATGTAAAATTACTCTATTGCTCGCAAAAAACTCGTTGTCTTTTCGTGGTCATGACGATGACTTTCAAGGCGAATTCAATGGTAATTTTTTATCACAAGTTAAGTTTTTAGCCAATTACGATGATATCATGAAACAAATTGTTAATATGCCTTCGGGATCAGTGAGATATTTAAGCCCGAAAATTCAAAATGAAATTATCGAATGCCTTTCTCAAGAACTACTATCAAAACTCACAGCACATATAAATTCGTCTCCTTTCTTTTCTTTGTTACTTGATACTACGCAAGATGTAGCAAAAAAGGACCAGCTGAGCATTGTAATTAGAACTGCCAATGTTATACGAAACGATGAGATGATTCCGATAACATTTGAAATCAAGGAAACTTTTTTAGGATTCTACCAGTTAGAAGACCAATCAGCTGCGGGCATGACAAAAGAAGTTTTAGCTATATTAGACCGTCTTAATATTTCAATACAAAAATGTTACGGTCAAGGATATGATGGTGCCAGTGTCATGAGCGGAGTCTACAACGGAGTACAAACAAAAATTAAGAATATTCAGAATAACGCTGAATATGTTCACTGTGCTAGTCATAATCTTAATTTGGTTGTAAACGATGTTCGCGGATGTAGTGAAATATCAAGATTTTTTGATACCCTTCAGAACATTTATTGTTTTTTCGGATTAAGTATCAAACGCTGGGATATTTTGGCATCTTTTACATCTGAATCGGAAATTACGTTGAAAAAACTAAATCCTACTCGATGGTCTGGAAGAATTTCATCAATATCAGCAGTCAAGCAACGTTTTTTTGACATTTTAAAGTCGTTGACAAAAATTCATTTAGAGTCAAACAAAAGCAGCGAACGGAGCGAAGCCATAGCTATAAAAAATCAGATGGCTAATTACGAATTTGTGTTTATAACAGTCTTTATGTTCAGGGTGTTGACTGAAATTGATTTTGCATCTAAGGTCCTGCAAAAAAAGAACATCGATCTTAACGGATCAATGACAGTTTTGAGAAGAGTCCAAAATAACATCCAAAAGTTAAGAAGATCTTTCGAGGAAATAAAACTTGTAGCAGGAGAGTTGGCAAAGAAATGGCAAGTCGACCAAAATTTTAGAACGAAGCGTCAAAAAATAGTAAAAAAACACTATGATGAAATTGCTAGAGACCATAGGTTTGAAAATGCTGAAGAAATATTCAAAATAAAAGTTTTTTTCTATGTGATCGATCAGGTTACAGGACAAATTGAACAGCGATTCACAGGCATGAAAGTAGTTCACGATTATTTTGATTTTTTGGATCCTAAAATCATCATCAGCGTTGACAAAGAACTTCTTATTCAAAAATGCACTCAGTTTTCAAAAAAATATTCAGAAATAATTGAGCCATCTATAGTACTGGAATATCAACACCTTTTGATTCTTGTTAAAGAAGATTTGACTAGCAAAATGTCAACAAGGGAATTTTTCACATTATTAATTGAACAATATGGGATTCTCGAGAGTGATTTCATTCAGATGTTCACGGCTTTTCTTTTATTCTTGACATTACCTGTGACAGTAGCAAGTCTCGAGAGATCGTTCAGTAAATTAAAAATCATTAAAAATTATTTAAGATCTCAAATGGGCCAGAGAAGATTGAAAAATTTAGCTCTTCTTTCTATTGAGTCGAAAACCGCTTCTGAAATGGATTTGACCCAAGTAATAAACAAATTTGCTAATGCGAAGGCTAGAAAAAAAGAATTTTAGATTAATTAGTTATATGTAATGTACATTTACTTGAAAAATAAAAATTAGTTTATTAGATTTTTTGTTTGGCTATTGATAATCGATAAAAATTCGTATTCCAAAGTATTCTAAATATAAAAGGTATAGAAGGCCCCGAAAATCGTTTTGCCCGAGGCCCCGAGTTACTTTGTTACGCCACTGCTTGCCTGTCCTACGCGGTGATAAAGAGAGCGGTATAGATAAAGTGTACGGCGTTTATCTCGGCAAGGATGGAATGATGCTCGGTAGCAAACGTTTCGACGTGGACGACAACGATAACATACTCGTTGACGGTGTGAAATACATCGGTACGCCCGGTCTTTACGAGCTGATTTTCAAGAAAATTCCCGACGATGACGAATACACGGAAGATGATATGCGAAAGTACAAAAATATACTGTTAACGACTAATGTGCATAGATGCAATTACAATGCTGACGGTCAACTACGGAGCAACAGGGGACAAGTACAAAGATGTAATCGCACCGTTACTATCAATTGGAAAGAAGAAATCCGGAGGAGGATTACCTCGCGCTATGACGCTAAAGGACAACGCAATCGATTACGTACACTGGGATGATCTCAACGAGCTAGTGGATCGCCTGCGATTGCTCGAAGCTTCGCGTCAAGCTGGCCACAACGCTCACGACAACGAGATACTGTCGATCATCGAGGAACTTCGCGAAGCTGGTCTTATTATAAATTAACTGACGCATCGTCAAAACGAATCAGTCGATCGGTGTTCTTACTCGAAAAAATGTCGTCAATCAACAAATTCGGATTATTTGAACGCAGAAATGACGCAACAGTTGACAATTCACATCATTGGAGCAGATTGATGAGAAATTATATTCGTGATAACGCGTTGTGCCGCGTCGCTATGGACTATGATGCAAAGTCGCGCAAGATTTGCTGCGTAGCGCAGCCTGAGGCCGATACCGACGTCGCCAACAAACTGTACGTGGAACAATGCCTTAAAATTGTGAAAAATCAGCAGAGAGAGTCAGACGAGAAGCAGACTGCGATCGAGAAAGACGTACGAGCGTTACGGACTGCGATCGAGAAAGACGTGCAAACGTTACGGACTGCGATAAACGAACTTCGGCGTGCAATTACCACCGAGTCAGGAACGGCTAACGAACGTCTTGCAAACGGTTTGCGAACGACAACAAAACGACTTTCGAACAGCTCAGGAACGACAATCGAACCTTTAACGAACGACGATGAACAGTAATAAACGGTACGGGAACGGCTATGAACGGCTCAGGGACGACAACGGGCGACAGCAAACGACCAAGGAACGGCTGTCGGACAGCTATCAAACGGCTATCGAACGGGCCAGAAACGGCTACGAACGGGCCAAAAACGGTTATGAACGGGTCAAAAACGGCTGTGAATCATGGACCGCTATCGAACGTCAACGGACGACAAAGAACCGCTATTAAAAGATAACAAACGGAAATAAACGGTTAAAAACAGAAATCGTAATTTCTTCACATGTATTACGCGTCAATCAGTTGATGCCAATCAGTTAACGATCGCACCGTCGAAACATGAACTCATCGAAATCCAACGGAGGTAAAGTCGCCAGTTCTGAAAAACGACAACTCGTTGAAGAACTACACGCTCCGGCGAGAAAAAATTTTCCACGAAGACGCGTTATAGTTCGGGGATACGATGACCTGTGGCAGGCAGACATTGTCGAGATGCGTCCATACTCGCGTTTCAACGGAGGCTACCACTACATACTCACCGTCATCGATGTATTGAGCAAGTACGCGTGGGCTGTACCGCTCAAGAGTAAAGGTGGAAGCGAGACGGCCGAAGCTATCGCTAAGATAATTCGAGAGAGCAAGAGATGTCCAAAAAACTTGCAAACCGATATGGGAAAGGAATTTTACAACACCGATGTGCAACGTCTTTTGAGGAAACACGACATCAATCACTACTCCACGTATTCGGTGTTGAAGGCATCGGTCGTTGAGCGATTCAATCGCACGTTGAAGAACGACATGTGGAAGATGTTTACGCTAAACGGGAATTACAAATGGATCGATACGTTGCCGCGACTCATCGCGAATTATAACGCGCGTGTGCATCGAACGATCGGCATGCGACCTGTCGACGTTACCCCTGCGATCGCCGAAAGACTCTTGGCTACGGTGTACAGCACGATAAAGATCGCAGGTCCAGCAAAGTTCAAAGTGGGCGACCCGGTACGCGTTAGCAAGTACAAGACCATCTTCGAGAAAGGTTACACACCAAATTGGACCACCGAGGTGTTTAAAATTGTTAAAGTACAACGTACTAATCCCGTAACGTATCTACTGGAAGATTATCGCGGAAAATCCGTCGCTGGAGCGTTCTACGAACACGAGTTGCATCGCGCGACTCACCCGGACGTATATCTCGTGGAGAAAGTACTGCGCAGAAAGGGTGACAAAGTTTACGTAAAGTGGTTGGGATTCGATGGATCGCACAATTCGTGGATACACAAGGACAATGTGATTTAATATAAACTTTTTTTTATTTCAAACATATCATATGAAAAAATGTATACAATACATAAAAATATATGAAATACATATACAATATATAAAAATACATGTGTACAAAAACCTTTATTAATATCTCCTTCACATAATAATACATTTTTCAAATATATATATTACAATGGTATATTATACAAAATTGGCGACGTGTTATTTCAATTTCGTCATTCAGACACCGCGTGTAATCATCGAACGTTATAGCCCGCGCTACGACGTTACTTTTGACACCTTTCGCTTTTTTCGTGTCTTTTTTTCCGTCCACCTTCAACGCATACATCTTTGCCCTGAGCCCAACGAATTCCGTCATAATCACCCCGTTATTCTCATCTTTCATTAGACCGGGTATCTTTTTATTCGCGAGCGGTATATCGTACGCGTTGTCAATCGGATAATCGCTAGTGTCGAATCTCGCAATATCGCGCTTCATCATCTCGTAAACATCGTCGCACTCGATGTGGTATACGAGACTATCGGTATCTGTGTACATTATCTTACAATTATCGCGATACAGCGGTGCCATGTACTCGTGATGAAATTCATACAAACACACTTTCGATATGTCGAGAATGCACATACCTACGTATATCGGTTTGTTAAATTTCACCTCGAGTTTTCGCATTTCGACCGCGATTAAATTCTCGGAGAAGACGCTTCTGCTATGAAAATTTGGTTTCGCGATCATCGCCTCCGCGCCATACCGTCCGTTCCATTGTGTTATGAGTTTAACGTCGACATGATTTCGAACATTCTCCATGGTCTTACCAAATACCGCGTTGTTCATCAGTTTATATAAATTTTTTTCGAAATCATTTGTCGCGAGAGTTCTAAATTTCGTATTCAGTTCGATGTAATCGCGAAGCCATGGAGATTGCGAAAACTCTAACACGCGGTGTATCTTTGTGACGCGAAGGCCATGACGCGTACACTGCTGCAGGTTACGGTAATGAATGATGTAACGCTTCTTATCGTTGAGTGTGGCGAGAAGTTTTTCGCACTGTTTTCCAGGAGGCTTATCGCGTATCGGACAAAACGGAAGATCAGCATGGCGATCATGGAGCTCTCGCGGATACGCAAGATCGACTTCGAGAACGTAACCTGTGGGCGAATCCGAAGCGATCGCGCTCGCGTCAAAGTTAGAGACGTCTTCGACCCATCGAAAATTCGCGTAAGGCAGCGGTTGACACATCGCCCACCCGTACAGATTGTTGACGTCAAAGTACATTAAATATGTGGAAGGTTTCGATGGGTCGTACGACTGCATGTACTTGTTATTGGCTCGTGCGTATCTACCGGAACATTGACTAAGGCCGCCACGTATTCCGCGTTCGATAAACATGACCATGTCAATGTCCGTGAGCAATTCGAAATTTATACGCGTATGTTTTAACATAGCGTCCCATGTAAAACCGGGTAAAGTATAATAATAAGCGGGATCCAGGCCATAACTCGCCATACTACTATCACGGAAATTTTCAAAAATGTCGGCCAATAACAAGACATCCGTTTTTAAATATAAATCGCTATATTCGCCCAAGGTTCGGATCGAGAATCGTTTCCACACGTTCGCGGCGTGCGCGTAATCGCTCTCGGATACGGTCTCACCGGTTAATGAACTATAAAATGATTC
>CABEGB010000197.1:41187-93846 GCA_901521435.1 Crematogaster levior
TTTTATTAAGATGTGTACTTACCGATCACAAAAATATTTTTTATTTTTTTTTTTGCTGAGTTGCGAGCTCACAAGGCGGGATAAATTTTTGATCCACGCAAAATGTCCCACGTTGTCTCGCGGATCTTCCACATACAACAAATTAATGTGCTTCTCCTTTTTATCATTGGTAAGTCGTAGCGGGAGAATGTTTAGCGTATTCTTCTTCTTCTTATTCTGCTCCCCGATGCCATATACGTTTATTGATATATTATTTAACCGTTCAAATTTACTGATATTTTTAAGAGTCATTGGAAACTCTATATCCTGAAGATTCAACTTCGTTGAATAATGGGGATAAGAGGTGCATCTATCCACATGTTTCTCAACGGGATACAAAGCAGCGACTACTGACCATGCGAAGCATGCATCATCCTTCGATTTCACGTTGATACCGTTTTCTTTAGTTGTATTACTCGCGGTATTTCCACTCTACATCCCGCGTGCATTGAATTATGCATGTTTATATTAATAAGCAAATTAAGTATCCGTGACAACGCCCATCCGCTATCCCGCTCCTGGAATTCTTCGAGGGATGCCAGGGTGGGTTCGATAACGCGTCGCTCGTACCAATCTTGCAGATCCGTTGTTTGGTAGAGTTCGTAGTTTCTTGTGTTAATACTTTTATTGGCACGTTTATCGCCGATCACAAACTCCCCATTGAATACAGTATTCACGTTTATACTATTATATTTTTCAATGGCGTCTTGCACTTGCTCGAGCACTACACCACCGGCGTCTTTTAGAAATGTTCGCGGTTCGATGTGATTTGTGTTAATCACCGCGCCTGTTAGTACACGATTTTCGAACGCGGTCTCGATCTCTCGCCAAACAGGTCTCTCGGCGTTATCACCACTTGTGCTCGCGTAATCGCCACCGACGTGTACAAAACGTCTTTCTAGTTGTTTCTTCGCTCCCTCGATTCGCGCGACTCGAGCTACCAAAGATTGCTTATTTCCAATCGTGAGCCTTGGACGCTTAGCACGACTGCGTTCTTCGAGCTCTTCCATAAACTCGTCGCATCGTTGCATCCACGCTAAACACTCTTCCGCGGTAACGACTCTGTCGGCTTGCTCCAACAGATCGCGTTCAATTTTTTCAAGATGTTCCATGTTTTATGAATGTCACACTGCTTTATTCAAATTAATTCACTTCCACTTTTTACTGTAGTCACCGACTTTGATAGCAGCAGCCAAACGTTTTGGCGCTCAAACGCGACTTAACGTTAAAGATTGAAACTTTATTTGACGCACAGAGCAAGGTGTATTCTCTTTCACGGATGACTGAGAACTGAACTAATACTCAAGAAAGATCTTAAAGAGATGGAATTTTCAAAACTATCCAATAACGCGTTAATGTTTTCTTAGAAAAAAACGGAAAGGTTTGCATGTAACCTAGTGACGCATTAGAATATCTAATCTTCCGGCGTCGGAAATTTATAAAAAACCAAGTAATTTATGGAGTTATAAAAGAGAAATCTTTGTTTGGACCTTATTGTCTCTTTGAACAAAAAAAAAGATAAGAAAAAATTTTAGAAATTTGTGACAATGTTTAAACATTATCGTGTGACGCACTAGAATATCTTATCTTCCGGCGCCGGATAAAAACTGAGTGATTCATAGGTTTTTTATTTATTCATTTATTTGTTTGTTTGTTTGTTTGTTTGTTTATTTTTATAAGTAGAAATCGAAAAATTGATTTTTTAAATTAATTGATTATTTTATTATAAGGAGAAATCGAAAATTATTTAATTAATTGTTTATTTTATTATAATTTATTTATTTTATTATTATTTTATTATAATTAAAAATCGAAAAATTGATTAATTGATTTTATTGATTAATTTAATTCTTTGATTAATTTAATTGATTGATTGATTAATTGATTGTTTGATTAATTTAATTGATTGGTTGATTAATTTAATTGATTGATTAATTTAATTGATTAATTTAATTGATTTATTGATTAATTTAATTGATTAATTACCCCCCGTGACGTTATACCCCCACTCCCGTGACGTCATACCCCCACTCCAAAGTGGTCCAGAACAGGCATAGTATATCTACTATAATACTTTGAATCATAAATATATAAACCAGTTTTTTACAATAAAGCCTCGAATTTCAGAAAAAAACGGCGGAGGCAAAGTTGTACACCTAATAACAACATATTTAAAGAAGAATCAAATTGGTTTTGGACAGTTGTGACACTTTCCTTGATAGTAATAAGTTTAACTCACCAAAAAGAACAAGTGAACAAATCAAATTTTAATTTTAACACATCCGGTAATATAAGATACATTATAAATTAAATACAATTATAATTATGTCTATCCTTGACAGGTTTAAGTGAAACGAAAAGACATTAGAGAGAACGACCGGTAAAAAAGTTTATAAAATATTTAAAAAACCATAAATCATATTCGCAAAAACAGAAAGGTGTCAAGAGTATAAATATATCTTAAATTTTAAATAAATCTTTGTTCATATACATTCTGTAGATTTCTTAATACAACAGAAAATTCAACAAATTATGTCAAAGGATAAAAATATAAAAGTAAAAGTAAAAATAAAATAATAAAATAAAAATAAAAATAAAAATGAATAAATAAAAAAATAAGTTAATAAATAAATGACTAAATAAATAAATAATAAAAATAAAATTAAAAATAAACAGAAATAAATATAATATTAAATTAAATGGGTAAGGTTTACAATTTTTTATAAATGGAGCCATGATGTAAAAATTAAGTGCTTATCTGTGGATTATATTGTACTACTCTTTTGTAATTTAATATAGGCCATTTCCGTAATTAAACCTTTGGATAAAAATCACTCCTTATCTAAAATTTCAACATTATCCCAGTTAAATTCATGTTGTAACATAAGTTCTTTCTGTGTTCGATAATTGTTTCGTGTCAACGCGAATAACTTCTTATCCGCACTGTAGTTTGTGTCACAATATTTTTTATTTTGTCTAATTAAGTACAACGAGTGTATGAATGTTTCAGTGTTCCGATCGCACTTTACAACATGCTTAGGATACGAGATCCTGAGTCGGAATTGGTGTTCACAGTCGCATTATGTGTGCCGACGAGTCGATGACAACGCTTAAGGGCGCGTATACCCTAAGCCGTCTCACTAAGCACGTTCTACCGCGAGAAACTATTATGATTGTTTGTGACTCACGAATACGAATGATGCCGATCTGCGAACGCGACTACGAATGAAACTGCCCGGACGGATCGCGCTTCTTATATCCTCTCTCTCAAATCCTAATTTACGTGAATTCTGTAAGATAACGGATACAGCAATCGCCGATAGAATCCACCACCAATCAGGCACCGGCGCCACCGCTACCGAAAATCGGCACGAGCAGCCGGAAACGCGTGACAAGCTCCAGAATATTCGGAGCACGCGGAAAACCGGAGCAACATGCTCCGACCAACACTCCTCTTCGAGAAGAGATCCGTTCCGCGCGTACGGTCTCAGGAGTAATTTGGAAAATTTGTTCGTTCAGTTATATTGTGTAATGCTTGTGAATAAATAATTTGAGTGTTCTTCATCTAAACTAAAAATTTAATCAAACATTTAGTCCAGTAATACCCGCCATCCTTTCAATTCTCATTGAGTAATGACGAATCAAACGATTCGCGTAATGTATCACGACCGGAAGTGTCGTACCGCTGCGATCCCGACACCGCGAGACCGTCTGAGCAAGAACAATTGAGCCTCCGTCTGAGATTGCCGCGGGAAACCTCTGCGTGATCTTCAAATCGGTCTGCCTTTGATGTCCGATAAGCGGTTCGAACGTGCATTGTGCGCGCGTAAACGTGTTCGAATAATTTTGAAACGACCCGTTTATTCGAACGCGCGGGCCAGCTCGTCGGATTCCGGGGTTCGATGGGTCAATTGAGCAACGTGTATTTAATACACAACAAAGACAATTTATTACACTAATCTGACGATACACTGTTACAAATAAACGCGATATCATATATTACAATATGTACAAGAGTCCGCGGAGTGGATGTACTACGCGTGACGCGTGTGGTAGCGAATACGCCTGCGGTCAATGACCGCGCACGCAGCAGGCGCGTGCTCCGGTGCGAAGTAGTATCACAGTAAAACATTAAATTTGTTTTGTAAAAATCATAAAATTAACATACCACAAAATGAAGAATTTTTATTAGCGGTTAATGTTGATGGTTTACCTTTAGTAGTAAGTGAAAGTTCGAATAGCTCGCGCTTTGACCTATTTTATGCTCGATGAAATCAATAAAAATTCTTATGAAGGAAGTCTTTTTAGTTGTCTTTTAGTTGTCTCACGGTCCAGAAAAACCAAAATCTGCAAATGACTTTTTAAAAGATTTTGTAAATAAATGTATTTATTTGTCGACTGATGGATCATTAATAAATTCTTTTAAATATAAATTTCGAATTTTTATGTTAGTTTGTGATTCACCGGCAAAATCATATGTTTTAGCTATAAAAAATCATACAGGTCATTTTTCATGCACAAAATGTGACCAAGAGGGTGATATGGTTAATCGTGTACTATGTTTTCCTGAAACAGAGGGTATTTGTATCATTTAGAACATATACTCAACCTGAGCATCATATTGGTCCCCCTCGCGGATGCCCTTGCCGTGGTGAATTGGCTTTGCCATCATCACTGGCTCGACGGGGAGGAGTTTCTCCGACTAAGAGCATCCATGGGGCAGTCGGGTGTTCCCGACATACTGGGTGACTGTCGTCCGGTGTTCCGGGCGTGCGGGCGTCCCAGCGGGGGGGCCGGGTGTTCCCGGCATAACTGGGTTTCCCTCTCGTCCGGTGTTCCGGGCGGGGGGGAGTCCCAAGGGGGGATGTGGGTGCCGGTCCGCTCGTGTCTGGGGGCGGCCGATCCCTGTCCAGTCACATGGGCAGGGGGAGGTGCGTCCTGGCATGGGCGGAAACGGCGTCCCACAAAGGGGAAGGCCACCTCTCTTCCCAAACGACTACGGGACGTGCCGTACCAGCCGCCCTAGGAGAAGGAAAATTCCGAAATCAAACCAACCTTTATTAAAATATGGGTATGTTGAGTACAAGGAGTAGAAACGTACCGGTTCAGGGTGAGCGGACATGCAGGGCCCGGCGTGGAGGGATATCGTCCCGGTTCCCCCCCCATGTCGTCATCGTACGACGGGCTACCCGTGATGTGCACCGCAGGCATCACGAGAGCATATGCCTGTGCGAAGGGGCCTAGGTTCATCACAGCCCTTAGGCCTGCTTTCCTGAACTTCAGGGAACAGGACATGACATCTCCCCTCAGCCTTTGAGACTGAGGGGCGGTGGTAATTCCGAGGAGGAGAGGAGCGCGACCTCCTCTCATAAACCGGATCCTGTAAGGTCACCTTAATAAGGATCCGAAATCCGTTAAGATCGATGGGCCCGTCTGCCGCTACGTCGGCGGAGGACCTCTCCTGTCTGTCGGTGGACCCACCGACAGGAGGACGATCCCTCTCTCCTGCGTCCGACAAGAGCAGGTAGACTGAGAGGAGAACAAGGAAAAGGAGGAGGGCGGGCTGCAGTAAATTGTGGTCCTCCTCAAGCGAAATAGAGGTTAGCCCCACCTCCAAAGTAGGGAAAAAAGATCATAGGGGGCGCCCCCCTAAAGATCCTGCTCACTCTGGACAGTCCACTGCGGCTATGCGCAGAGATCGGACCCAGAGAGCAAAAGAGGAGGAGCAGGCTAGGATTGCTCTTCGCGCCATAGACCCGGCATGTAAAGTGGACGAGACCTCCGAGCGTTTTCACCGTTACCAGGTGAAAATGAAGGGGGTCTTGCGGGAGTGTGAGTCCGCCACCCCTGAAGGGATCGCCTGCGTCCTGAAAGAACAGGTAAGCTCCGTTCGAAAGGTGGCGGATGTGTCCACGGGGCTGAACGGGGGCAATGATTGCGGCCCTTTTGACTGCGACCTCTTCGAGGTGGGGATTGCCGTCCTGATGAAGAGGTGCGAGAGGGGATTTTATGATCCTCTTGTCGGGAGAGCCCCCTCTCCCAATAATGACAGCGCGGACGAGATATTGTCTGCCAACCGCCGCTTGGAGGAGGAGGTGGTGCAGCTCCGAAGGGAGATAGAGGACATGAGGAGAACCTCTCCCCCCCACTCTCCTCTCACCCGATCAAAGGGTAAGGAGGTAGATGAGGAGACGGACATGGAGGACCCTCCCTCCCCCTCTCGACCGACTATCAGTCAGGAGGATCTGGAGAGGCACCCGGCTCTCAGACCTTCTCTCCTGGGACAGCCGCCCGTGAGGCTGCCGGAGGATTCCGGTAGCCTCCCTCGGGTGGCCTCCTCATCTGCCCGGGGGGGAAAGATTACTGCGGAGACCGCTGAGGTCGGCAGCCTTGACGATATTGTCGGGGCTGTCACCGAGTCAGTCTTGAGAAAGATTAGGGGGAAATTCCCCCCCGGGGCCTGTGGGGGATCGGGTGGGGCCTGCCCCCTCCAAAGGGAAGGCTTCTGCCCTGTCAGGTCCCCCTGAGAAGAAAGGGGTATCAAGCAGGAAGAAGGGTAAAAGGGGGCAAGCGGGTGGCCCTGCCGCTGTGCAGAAGGCCACCGCTAAATCAACGCCCCCCCCTGCGGTGAAACGTGAGGGACTGTCGGTTTCTATTTCGACCTCGGTTCCCCTCTCATCTAAGGGGAAGGAGCCACTCCTTCCCCCCCCGGCTGGCTTCCTCCTCGGGTACCACATGACCTGAGGAAACATGGAGCCAGGTTGTGAGGAGGAAGGAGAGCAAGAAGGCTTCCGCGTCCGCTCCCCAGGCGCAAGTGAAGGCGCCGAAATCTTCCCCCGCCCCCCACCAAGAGACAGGGGGAAAAACGGGGAAGAAGAAGAGGAGAAGGCAGCCGAGCACAGCTGCCGGGGTCATCACCTCGGAGAGGGGTGACTACGGAGAGCTGCTGTGCTCGGCGAAGGCCATCTCGTTGAAGGAGATAAGCCTCTCCGGGCTACGGTCTAGGTG
The DNA here is from genome assembly GCA_901521435.1 of Crematogaster levior. Taxonomy (NCBI): domain Eukaryota; kingdom Metazoa; phylum Arthropoda; class Insecta; order Hymenoptera; family Formicidae; genus Crematogaster; species Crematogaster levior. The sequence continues at coordinate 48,235 of CABEGB010000197.1, forward strand.
GGCCATGACGGGGGCAATGGTCCTCGAAGTGGCCGGCCCAGAGAGGATTGAAAAAGCGGACAGGCTGGCCCAGAGTCTGGCCAGCCTGTTCGCCAACAAATCGGGGGTACGGGTTGACCGCCCCCGAAAAATGGCGGATATTCGCCTCCGCGGGGTAGAGCCCTCGGTCACCGCGGAGGAGATTTCGACAGTAGTGGTGGCCAAGGGCGGTTGTCTCCCCTCGGAGATCAGGGTGGGGGATATTAAACCCTCCCCGTTTCCGAGGGGCATGGGCACCGCCCTGGTGCGCTTTCTTTTAGAAGCGGCGAACAAAGTCGCTTAAGGAGGTCGACTCCAGCTACAGCTGGTGTCGGTGGGAGTCGACCTCCTAAGTCAGCGCCCCCTCCAGTGCTTCAGATGCCTGGAGGGTGGCCATGTTAGGGCCAAGTGTCCCAATGCGGACCGCAGCGATAGTTGCTATCGCTGCGGGGTCGCGGGACACTTGGCCAGACAGTGTACCGCGCCGGTCTCCTGCGCGGTATGCAAAGCTGCGGGGAGGCCGGCCGGGCACCGTATGGGGGGCCCATCGTGCAAGCCCCCCAAAAGAAAACAGAAGAAAGAGGTGGGGACGGGATCGGCGCCTGTCCCTCCTCTCCCTTCTTTCAGGGGGTAATGTACCGGCAGTCCAGACCATATCAACGACTAAACAAGGAGAGGGCTCTTCCCTCAATAAAAAGGTGGAGACTCTGGCTGCTAAGGCAGCCATCAAGGTAATCGTGGCTGCCCCGGCAGCCATGGAAGTAGTGGAGGATGGCCTGGAGGAGCCGATGGATCAACAATAATGTCCACCAGGTTTCTCCAGATCAATTTGAATCACGCCCAGCAGGCCCAGGACTTGTTCCTGCAAGACCTGGCCGAGCGTGATGCTGGATTGGGCGTGGTCGCGGAACCGTACCGCGTGCCGGACTCAAATCCCAATTGGGTCGTGGTAACGGACGGCTCCGTGGCCATAATAAGAAGGCACTCCCCGCGGTCCCCCCCTATCACCCAAGTAGTGGTAGGGCCGGGATTCGTTATAGTGCGGTGGGGTGCCTTATATGTGGCGGGGGTTTACGCCCCCTCCCCAGCAGATCTCGCCCCGAGTTTAAGCAACAGTTGCGGGAACTGGGGGACGGCATTCGCCAATGCCTCCCCCATCCCTGTTGGTGGCCGGGGACTTCAATGCCTGGTCTACGGCTTGGGGTTCCCGGCTCACCAACGCCAGGGGCGAGATCTTGCTGAACTGGGCGGCGGAGCTGGGCCTCTCACTTCTAAACGAGGGGTCCAGAAGCACCTGCGTCCATCCTCAGGGGGAGTCCATTGTCGATTTGACGTGGGCGACCCCGGGGGCGGCACGCTTGGTGCAGGCATGGGGGGTGGCTGAGCGTGAAACGCTTTGATTGAGGTAGTCCTTACGGCCACCCCCCATGAGGTGTTTCTTCGCCGCCAAGGCGGAGGCGCTAAACCCCCCAACAGGTAGGTCCTGTCGCGACTAGATCGCGACAGACTCACTGCGACGGCCGCGGTGGAGACCTTTTTTTTTTTTTAACGTGTGGAAATTCTCATGGATACCCGTCCCCCGGGGGAGGGAACGGATTATGCCGGACTCTTACCTGCTAAAACCACACGGTGGCCTTCCTCGTGCGTATTGGGGTACCCCGGGAACGCTACAGCACACAACCGGTGTCCCTCAACGCACAATGTCCCCCCTCCTAACACCCCTGCCCCCCTCTCCCAAAAGGAAGGGAGGTCGGTGAGGGAGAAGGAGGGACCCTTTTCTAAGAAGGGGCGAGGAGAGGGTCTAGTGCTGGCGCACCCCCCTCCCGTCGTCCCCTGACCCCGACTGGAGCGACGTTGCCGGACCACCTGGCAACGCCGCTCCCCCACCCCGAGACGCTTGATGCCCCCGCACCTGTCGACCGCGTCTCGTTGTGGGGAGGAGGGATCGCACCATACTGGCAGTTGCAGAGGGGACGGACAATCGCCGCCCATCTGCCCCCTCCTCTTCCTGCGAACGGGATCGGCGTCGGGGTCGACTTCCCGATTCCGTTCGGTTGCCCCCCTTCCGCGAAGAAACTTCCCCGCGGAAGGAGGGGTTATCGCGCCCCTTGACCCCCCGCCCCCGACCATCGCATTAACGACGGCCGGCGACGAGAGGTCCTCCCTCCCCGATTCTACACCCAGCGGAACGGCGAGGGGATAGTATGTTTAAAACATCCTCCCCGCCGCCGCCGCCTCCTATACTTGGAGGGGTGGGAGGGGCCACATCAATGGCACCCTCCACTACCCCCTCCATCACCCTGATACGTAACGGTGGGCGCACCCTCCGTGTCCCCTTCTTCTTTGGGGGAGACTTACTCAGCTTCCCCCGATTGGACTCACACTCGCCCACCGCAGCGACCGGCTCAGGGTCCGAGATCGCCGCAGCGGGCTCGGGGAGAATCCCCCCTGACGGCTCCTCCACGGCCCCTCCGTCTCGCTTTCGCTTGGCGGAGGGAGCCGTTTTGTCTACTGTTTGAGAGGGGGTCTTTTCGGCCCCCTCCTTCCCACTCTCCTCTGGCCCCGCAGGGCCGGTTCGAGGCGGTACGGGGACGGGAGTTTTGCTCCCCGCCACCCCCGGTCCTTACTCGCTTTGCGTGGCGGAACGCAAGCCGCTCCGCCAACCCTGTAGCCCAGGACCTCTGTACAGACCGGGCACCGCGGCGAGTCCACACAATTCCTGGCCATATGGCCGGGCTGATCGCATCTGTAGCAGCGGCCTCGACGATAGTTGCCGCTGCTACAGTGCTGCTGGACGTGCCCCCACTCCGAGCATTTAAAGCACATGAGCGGCGCTCGTCGAGCAGCTCTACTCGACGGGCCAGGAGGCCGATGGTAATCCGGCCCCTGCCCGCGACCTTAACAGCCGCGGCGATAGGGCACCGGAGCCATGTACTTCCCAGCCCGTTGGGGGACCGCCGAATATCCCCCACCTTAACACTGTCGGGTCCGCAACACCCGACCTCGGCCACCGTTTGGGATATCTCTTCCCGGGTGACCGAGTCATCGAGGTCACGGACCCTTAGCTCGGCGCATTTGAGGGGGCGAGTTACCTTCACCCCCTCTATACCACTTAGGGCCTCCCTCATCCGAGAGGCCAGGCCGTCGGCCACTTGATCTTTGGCCCCCTGGGAGCTCCGATAGTAGAGCTACCATAAGAGCCCTTCGGGGCCTAATCTCTTTTATCCCCAAGTCCGCCAGGCAGACCCCTCTGACCGCAGCCATCATCTCCGCGCATTTATCTGCGGGGCAGGCGAGGGCCACGGCTGCGGACTTGGGGATCCTCCTCTTTTTTCGGGCCGGCCGCAGTGCCGCCCCCTTCTTTTGGAAAGTCGGCCTCGCCGGTTGCGACTCCGACTTCCCAGGCCGTGGCGCCACGCGCGCAACAGCCCCACGGGCACGAGAGACGGGGGCGACCCCCTTTGTCCTCCCACCTCTCTTCACCACCTCCGTCAACGTCTCCTCACTAGGAGGGGATGGAGGAGGCGCGGCCGGGGGGCCATCCGGCCCCACCTTCCCCGATCGGGGGACCCGTTTTTTGGGCTCCCCCATTTTTGGGGCTTCTAACCCCAAGCCTCCAGAAGTTCGGGGGGGGGGCGGGTCTGCGTCCCCACCGACAACCTCGTGGAGACCCGGAGGCCCAGGGGGGGAGCTGGCCGTCCCCAAGGGCGCGAGCCTCGCCCCATCCGCTCCAGAGCGGCGCGGAGCTCCACGACCTCCAAACGGGACAACCTCCGCCCGCAGGCCCTCTATATCCGCGCCACCCCCAGCCCCGACAAGCGGGACCGAGGAAGGCGCCTCCACTTCCATGGGTGTGGGCTCATATGTCCCACCCCCCATGGAGCAGCGGCGGTCCAGCGTAAGGCTGTCCCGCAAAGCCTCCTTCACTTCCTCAAGCGACACTCTTATGTCCCCCGTGGTGTAGCAGCCCCTCTCCTTACGGCGGCTCCGCCTCCACGGGGACGTCCCAGTGACCTCGCCGTCGGACGAATCCGACGGCAGAGGCCCCTCGGCGGGAAGAGGGTCGATCACCCGACTCACATTTCCCTCATCTGAGTCGACAAGGGAAACGGAGATATTCCTATCCCTCAACAAAGGGAGTAGGGCCCTCAGCCTGTGCCTCGCCGAGTTCCTGGTCTCCCAATCCGACGACCGAAGGTCTTCCATCGCAATATCGCGAAAGAGACGATACCCCTCCGTATCGTCGGTATCGGGCCGGGTCATATCCGACCCTTCACCACTTGCAAACAAGCCCGTACGAGACCTGGTGATCAGTCTCTCAACGGGCACCACCACGGGCCTAAGACTATGGGCGGACCTCTCGCCCCCCACCGGCTTCTTAGGCGGAGCCCATAGCTTCGGCCTCGTTTTCGGGGCCGGCTTCTTGAATGAAGTCCCTGACTTCACCCCCTTCGCAGAGGTAGATGCCCCCGCGGCGCCTGCGGTGCACGCCGCGGGTAGCCCGTCGTTGGATGACGATGAGGGGGGAACCGGGACAGTATCCCCCCACGCCGGGCCCTGAGTGTCTGATTACTCTGGGCCGGTACGTCTCTTCCTTTGTCTGTGGACATATCCATACTTGTTATAAATTGGTTTATTTTCGGAGTTTTCCTCCTCCTAGGACGGTTGGTAAAGACCTAACGAGTCCGTCCTGCCCGAGAAATTGGAGTGCTTATAGCGGCACTCACTCGCTGATAGACGGTTCCTTCCTAGGATAGCGACGCTTTTTAGAGACACTCTTTCCCAAGGGATGTCCCACGCCCCCTCCAGAACCGCCTGCCCTGCTGTCCGCGCCTGTTTATTCTTCCCGAAGGGATTATTCACAGGTAACCTCCATATCTGGAGGCCATTCCCCTATCCGCAACCTGGGGACACGCTCGGTAGCGATGGGCCATCGCTCCCCAGAGACAGGAAGAAGAATCCTCCCACTCTGGACCCGAGGCCGCGGTGGAGACCTGGTCCAAACCTACGGACCAGGTCGACGCCGAGACCGAGACGGCCGAGGTTGGGGCAATGGCCGCTCGCATCTGCGACGCGGCCATGCCCCGTTCGAAACCTGCCCCCCGCCGGGCGGCCTACTGGTGGAACGAGGAGATAACCAAACTTAGGCGCAGTTCCACCAGGGCACGTCGCATTCTTCTCCGTGCCCGGCGGGCGGCGGATGGCGACGCTGAAAGGCTCACGGGGCTGCGTGACACGTACTCAGCCGCGCGGTACGCGTTACGAGCAGCCATTAGTGAGGCCAAGGCCAGGGCCTGGGACGAGCCCCTAGCGGAGCTCGATCGAGATCCATGGGGGCGCCCATACCGGATTGTTTTGAACAGATTAAGACCGGCGGCGCCCTCGATCTCAGAGACCTTGGACCCCGGGTTCCTCGATCAGGTGGTGGGGGCTCTCTTTCCTACAAGGGGGGTTGTTATCCCCCCAAAGGGAGATCCCCCCCTGGGATGAGGAACTCGAAATCTCGGAGAGCGAGCTCTCCGAGGTAGCTAGGAGGCTGGAGGGTGCCAACAAAGCCCCCGGCCCGGATGGGGTCTCTGGTCGCGTATGGGCCCTGGCCTTTGGCGAAGTGGGTGCCCGCCTGAGAAGATTATTTAACACCTGCCTCAGGACGGGCACCTTCCCCTCCACGTGGAAGAGGGCCAATCTGGTCCTCCTCCGCAAGGAGGGGAAGCCGGCGGAGCAACCCTTGGCCTACAGGCCGATCTGCCTGCTGGACGAGGTTGGCAAGTTATTCGAGAGAATTATTGCTGGCCGCCTCGTCCGGCACCTGTCGCGGAATGGTCCCAACCTGAGCAAGGACCAATTCGTCTTCCGGGAGGGCCGCTCAACAGTCGACGCTGTTATGTGTCTTAAGGCCCTCTCGGACCGAATCACGGAGGCGCTCCCCGGATTTTCCGGGGTCTAAGAGCGCACCAGGGTTTGAGCCGCTCCCGGGCCGCTCGGACTTATTCCGAGGTCGGGGCCGGGGGCGACGAAGTGCTGGATGGGTGCTCCCGACTGTCTGGGCTCCCCCCGCGGCCGGTGTTCCGGACGCGTGGGGGCCCTGGCAGGGGGGAATACCCTTCCTTCTCTCCCAAACGGCTGCGGGACGTAGTCCTGCAGTACGCGGGAGGGAGGATGAGGGACGGGCCGGTGGTGTCCCGGAACTCCCGGGCCCACCGGGCCGGGCCACCCCAGGCCACTCGGACGTCTTCCGAGGTCGGGGTTGGGGTGGCGGAGGGAGCCAGTCTTTGACTCTGGTGCCCGGGCCGCTCGGACATATTCCGAGGCGGGGCCGGGCAGCTGTGGCAAGGCCCTTGGGCGGCGCCACGGTGTGTGTGTGTGTGCGTGACGCATGAGTGAGGTACGGTCGGCCCCGGTGGATATTCCCAGGAGACTAACCAAGGGGGGAGTAGTAGCCCCCCGACCGTGACGAGCAGTGATGTCAGTACCTGACCTCTGTGGGGGAAGACGCGGGTGCATAAGTCCAGGCACTCATAAGTCCTGGCAAAAACCGCCTGAACCCACATGTTTAACGTGGGAAGACCGCTCCTGCTCGTTGTTCGGAGCCTAGCCTGGGGTTGAAGCCGGGTAACTGGGCGTACGCATGGAGGGGCGCTTGGCTAGCGTCCCCTCATACCACTGCTGGGGGTGGATTTCCCCAGCGCCGTCGAGCCCGAAGCCAGGGTATGCGCCGTTCGGGTCGGTAGCGCCCTGGCAATAGGGGAGACGTAAAAACTCTAGCATCATATATGGAGCAGGCCTATCCTGTAACCTTTTAAGTCGAGTCACCCATGAGAATAGGACTAGCCATCCGACAAGCCGCTTCTCGGCTTTCTCATGTTTAAAGAGGGTTACTTTTACGGCAGGGACAGATGCCCCACTGCGGTGGGGCTTCCATGATGGACGAACTGTCGAAAGCACGCACATATATATATTATGGATTTAAACAAAAATCAAATTAAAACCAAGCCACTCATTATTGCGGTGGAGAACATTTTCCCGGCATCTGCCGAGGGCACCACTTTTGCGGCTTTAGCCGCGAAAAGAAGGAAAGAGCAGCGGGAGAAAGCGGTAGAGGATGCGAGAAACCTGTCTTCTCTTGAGTTCCCTCTTCCTGCGTCCACTTCGAAAAATGTGGAGAGGTCCGAAACTTTAACGCACAAGTTTAAGAAGAGGAAGGTAGATGCTTTGAAGCTTGGTGACGAAGGTGACTCGGACGCCTCGGTAGCGTCGATAACCCCCACCGCGACGACAGTCTCGATGCCGTCTACGGTATCGATGACCAAAAAGAAGCGAGGTCGCCCCCCGACCACGGGTGAGTATGTGGGCCTGGCGGAAGCGAGAAGGGAGGCAAGATGCGAGGAGGAGAAGACCTTCCACCTCAGGGCTGAAGCGGAAACGGCAGAGTCGGCGCTGGAAGCTGGACGAACACGATCCATCGGTCTGGCGCTGGACATGGCTAACCCCGGGGCGTCATATGATAGAGGAAGCAAGGGCCTTGAGAGGGCAGGGATGCTAGCCCTCCAGAACCGGGTTCGGACGGGCGTTGACTCGGTCATTGAGGTTGCGAAGAAATCGCAAAACCTCAAGGGGACATATGTACGTACCCTCAAGGACGCCGCCAAGTCTATCTTCTGGGCTATGGAGGAGCTGGCGTTCACGACCAGGGACGAAGAGGTTTTCCGCCTTGAGAGGGAAAACCTCGAGCTAAGGCGAGAGGTTGATTTCCTTAAGGGTAAGGTGGACCGATTAGAGAAGGCCCTTGAAGAGATAATGGAAAGGGGTGGGGGGTTGAGAGCATCCTCTCCCCGTCGCTCTGGTAAAACGGACGTCATGGAAAAGGGGACTCCACCCCCCTCGATGACACAGTCCCAAGTGGAGAAAAGGACTGGATCAGAGGAAACAGAGAACCTAGCGCGAGAGATGATGGTGAGAGTGGGGAAACTCATAGACGCCAGGCTCTCGGCCATTGAAGACAGGTTGCTCCCTGAGCAACGAAGGAGGCCGCCCCTGAGGGCAGATAGGGTGACCACGTCGAAGGCCACGTATGCGAATGTGGCAGCTGCAAGGGGCAATTCGCCCGAACGGAGCGCTGGACTGGGCGCTGATAGTCAGCCCAAAACAGCGGACTCTGCCGCGAGAAGCGCTCCTGTTGCCGCTGCAGGCACGCAGATAGCATCCAGGAAGGAGGAGTGGTCCCTAGTCAAGGGGAAGAAGGAAAAGAGGGCGGAGAAGAAGAGCAAGGGGGCGACAATTGGGGGAGGACCCAGTGTCAAGAAAGCCCCACCCAAAGGGGCTGCGAATACTCCTGCCGAAGAAGGAGGCAAGAAGGGAGGCTCGACGTCGTCGTCGTCGGCGAAGCCGAAATCTGGAGGCTCTGCCCCGACCAACGCGGAGAAAAAGAGGGTTAAGATTCGGGCGCCGCGGACTGCGGCGGTCATCTTAACTCCCGTCAAGGAGGGCCTATCTAGGGCCGAGGTAATGGCCGAGGCGCGTCGTAAGGTACGCCTCGGGGATGTGGGCATTACTCATATAAAGCCCAAAATTGCTGCCACGGGGGCTATAATATTAGAAGTTCCTGGGGAGCAAAGCGCAGAGAAGGCCGACCGATTGGCAGAGAAGCTGAGGTCGACCTTCACCGATGGGAAGGTCCGGGTGGCCAGACCCACCAAGCTAGCGGAATTACGCATTAGCGGCTTGGATGAGTCGGTCACCAAATTCGACATGACCAGCGCGGTGGCGAATACTGGCAACTGCGCTGTAGAAGAGGTAAGGGTTGGTGACATCAGGAATAGTCCCATGGGACTAGGCAGCGTGTGGGTGAGATGCCCCGCGGTAGCGGCCAAAAAACTGGTCGACTTGGGACGTGTTACAGTGGGGTGGGTGGCGGCGCGAGTGGAAGCGTTGGCCGCCCGCCCCATGCAATGCTATCGATGCCTGGAGAGGGGGCATACACGTGCAAAATGCACAGCCCCCCTCGACAGGAGCGATAGATGTTATAGGTGTGGGGTTGCAGGCCACACAGCAGGCGGGTGCGTGGCCAAGCCGGAATGTCCGCTTTGTAAGGACTTGGGACGTCCGGCTGGCCATCGCCTGGGGAGTGCGGCCTGCGCTCCCCCAAAAAGGAGAAGGGCGCCGACTGCTCCGGACACAATGGGGCAGAAGGCAGCTCCTGTGATGGAGCCAAAGCCCATGCTGGAGAAGGAACAAAGGGCCATCGACGCGGATACGTCCGTGGCCTCTCAGGCTGTGGCAGAGGTGGAGATGGGAGAGGGAGCGACAAGTCGGACATTGCCGCTCCCTCCCACTGCTGATAATGTGAAGGTTCCGCCGGAGGAGGCGATGGATGTGGTCCGGGACTAATGGCCCCCACAACTTATCGCCTCCTCCAGGCGAATCTTAATCACTGCGCCAGGGCGCAGGATCTTTTTATGCAAACCCTGGCGGAGTGGCGGATAGGGCTGGCGGTAGCGGCTGAGCCATATTACGTTCCCGAGCACAGGTCCGACTGGCTCGGGGACACACAGGGCTCAGTCGTTATTGTCGGCGTGTGCGCCACGGATGCCCCGCCCCTCACTCTTCGGGGGAGGGGTGATGGCTTCGTGGCTGCACAATGGGGGAAACTGGCGGTTGTCGGGGTGTACTTCTCCCCGAATAAGAGCCTCGCCGAGTTCGAAAAATTTCTGGACCGGGTGGCGATCACTGTCGCTGGATCGTTGCCCGGCCGGGTTGTGGTCATGGGGGACCTGAACGCCAAATCGGCGCTCTGGGGGTCCCCTGTGACCGACGCCAAGGGCAAGGCTCTGTCGGACTGGGCAGCGGGGTTGGGCCTCGATATTTTGAATCAAGGCTCAGCCCAAACGTGTGTCAGGCGGCGGGGGGGGTCTATAGTGGATGTTTCGTTCGCTTCCCCCGCTGCCGCACGTCTCGTGTTGAAATGGAGGGTCGAGGAGGGGGTAGAAACACTGTCGGATCATCGATATGTAAGGTTCGACATCTCCACCTCCACACCCTTGACCACTCCACGCTGCCCAGGGGCGACACCCCGGCAGCCCAGATGGGCGCTGAAGCGTCTGGATAAAGACGCTCTGATGGCAGCCGCCATCGCCGTTGCCTGGCCGGAAGCCCCGGCCGGGCACGACGGGGACGTGAACGAGGAGGCGGCCTGGCTCCGTGAAGGCATGACCCAGATATGTGATGCGGGCATGCCGAGAGCCAGGCCGATGAAGCCCCGTCGTAAGGTGTACTGGTGGAGCGAGGAAATAGCGAGGCTCCGGGCGCTATGCGTCCGGGCCAGCCGCCAGTACACCCGTCACCGCAGAAGAAAACGCGGTGACGCGGCGATAGAGGCAGGTCTGTATGAGTCATACGTTACAGCGAAGAAGACTCTGCAGACCGCCATCAGGGATGCCAAGACCCGAGCGTGGGAGGAGCTGATGGAGACTCTGGACACTGATCCGTGGGGGCGTCCATATCGCATAGTGCGCAATAAATTGCGCCCATGGACGCCCCCGATCACGGAGAGTCTCCATCCCCGGCTCCTGGAGGACACCGTTACCACCCTCTTCCCTCCTGCTGAGGGAGAGGGCTGGAGTCCTCCAGGCGGGATAGGGGGGGCGGGACCGCCGGCCGTTGAAGCCGGCGAAGCAGCCCCCGTGCCGGGAGTCTCCCATGAGGAGATGGCCGGGGCCGTCAGACGTATGGGAGCGAAGAATACCGCTCCCGGTCCTGACGGCATACCCGGCCGTGCATGGGTCTTGGCCCTCAGCGCCCTTGGGGAGCGGCTTAGGCTGCTTTTTGACAAGTGCCTGAGCCGCGGCCAGTTCCCCCAGATATGGAAACAGGCCAAATTGGTCCTGTTAAAGAAGGCGGAGCGCCCCGCGGACAGCCCATCCGCGTATCGCCCGATATGTTTGTTAGACGAGGCGGGCAAGCTGCTTGAGAGAGTAATAGCTGCTCGCCTCCGTCAGCACCTATCCACGGTTGGGCCCGATTTGGCGGACTGCCAATACGGGTTCCGAGAGGGTCGGTCGACGATTGACGCGATTTTACGCGTCAAGACCCTCTCGGAGGAGGCCGTCTCCCGGGGCGGGGTGGCGTTGGGGGTGTCATTAGACATCTCCAACGCCTTTAACTCCCTGCCCTGGGAGTGTATATTGGGGGCACTCAAGTACCACCGGGTGCCCCCATATTTGCAGTCCGTCATTGAGGACTACTTCCGGGATAGGTGCATCGTATACACCGGGCGATGCGCGGCCCCCCATCAGAGGATGATGGAGAGGGGGGTCCCGCAGGGGTCGGTGCTAGGACCCCTGCTATGGGACATGGGATATGATTGGGTCCTGCGGGGCGCACTCCTCCCGGGCATTGACAAAGTCTGCTATGCAGATGATACATTCGTCATTGCCCGGGGGGAGGACTGGGAGTCGGCGAGCCGACTCGCGATGGTTGGGGTGACACTAGTGGTGCGCCGCATCCGGATGCTGGGGCTGGAGGTTGCGGTCCACAAAACCGAAGCCATTTGGTTCTGTGGACCGCGGAGGAGGAAGCCTCCTCCTCAATGCACCAGCATCCGGATAGAGGGAGTCCGCGTCGAGGTGAGGTCCTCACTTAAATATCTGGGCCTCATCCTCGACAGCAGCTGGTCGTTCAAAGAGCATTTTGCCGCAATGGGCCCCCGAGTCAGAAAGGAGGTGGCCAACTTTGGCCGCCTCCTGCCTAACCTCGGGGGTCCAAGGGATGGATGCCGCCGCCTCTACGCGGCGGTTGTAGGTTCAATCGCGCTGTACGGTGCCCCCGTGTGGCACGGAGAGCTGAGGGCCAGCAGTAGAACCGCCATGTTAGCGGTTCAAAGAATGCTGGCCCTCCGCTTAGCACGGGGGTACCGGACCGTCGCGTTAGAGGCGGCACTGGTGGTGGCCGGACAACTCCCTTGGGATGTCCAGGCCGGAGTCCGCGCGTCTATGTATGAGTGGCGCGCGCGGCTCCGTGCCGGGGGAATCCGGCCATCACCAAAAGCGATTGCGGCAAGGCACGACCAGCTGCGACAGCGCGCAGTCGAGAGATGGAAGGACGAGCTAGTCCATTGTAGGAGGGGACTGCGCGCTGTCGGGGCGATCCGGCCAGTTCTGGCCGAGTGGATGGATCGCCCCCACGGCGGACTCCAGTACAGGCTGGTGCAGGTACTCACAGGCCATGGATGTTTTGGCGAGTACCTGCACTACAAAGCCAAGAGAGAGCGCACTACTAAGTGTCACCATTGTGATGAGACGGTGGACACGGCGCAGCACACCTTAGAGCATTGCCCAGCTTGGGCAGAGCTGCGCCGTGTCCTGATAGAAGTAATGGTAGACGAGAGAAGGAGAACAGAAGAAGAGGAGCCTGGGGGGGAGGACCTCTCGCTTCCGGCCGTCGTGAAAACGATGGTCCGGAGCGAGAGGTCATGGGGTGCAATGGCCTCCTTTTGCGAGAGCGTGCTTTCGCAAAAGGAGGCAGCCGAGCGGGATCGGGAAGTCGACCCCGACGCCGATCCCGCTCGAAGAAAGAGGAGGGGACAGAGGAGGCGGCAATTCGCCCGCCTCCTCTGATACTGCCGGTATGGCAGCCCCTCCTCCTCACACGAGACGCGGCCGACAAGTGCGGGGGCACTTGTGGCCACCAGGCGTCTCGGAGTGGGGGGACGACTTTGCTAGGTGGTCCGGCAAGTCGCCCCAGTCGGGGTCGGGGGGTGGGGGGGAGGCGCGCGCTTTTCAAGCGTTAATCCCTCCCTTCGCCCCCTCTTCGGAGAAGGGTCCCTCCTCCTCTTGCATCGTTCTACCTCCCAGTCTCTTCGTGGGAGGCGAGGAGGGGTGCAAGTAGGGGGAGGAACACTGTGCGTTGGGGGGCACCGGTAGTATGCCGGTTGCGTTCCCGGGGTCCCCCAACAACGCACGAGGAGGGCCACCGTAGGGTTTTAGCCGGTAAGAGTCCGGCATAACCTGCTCCCTCCCCCGGGGGAGCGGGTATCCATGAGGATTTCCCTACGTAAAAAAAAAAAAGGGGGGGGGGCGGCCTCCGCCCACCCAAATATGGGTGGGGGAAGTCCGCGTCCAGGTGGGGCTCCACCTGAAATACTTGGATCTCACCCTGGATGGACTCTGGGGTTTCGAGGAGCATTTCGCTCGAACTATCTCCAGAGCGGACAGGATGGCGGCTGCGTTAGGCCGCCTCCTGCCCAACGTGGGTGGTCCAAACGCCAAAGTAAGGCGTTTATATGCTAATGTCGTACAGTCGGTATCCCTCTACGGGGCACCGGTATGGGCCGGAGCAGCGGTGGCTAGTTGGCGGATTAGGGCGATGCTCTACCGCCTACAACGCCGGCTGGCCATTCGGATCATCCGGGCCTACTGCACGACATCGCACGTGGCGGCCACTGTCCTGGCGGGCCTCCCCCCGGCAGAGCTCCTGGCGAGGTTTACCGGCGTACGAGGGACCCAAGAGGCTCGGGGAATGCCCGCTTAACACCAGGGGCAGTGGCAGAAATTAGACGGCAAACCCGTCTGGACGTGGTGGAGGCATGGCAGGCTTCCATCGAGGATGTCCAGATGGGCCGATGGACCATCCACGCCATCCAGCCCTGCTTGCCGGAGTGGATAAGCAGGAGAGGACGCGGACTTACGTTCCATCTGACACAGGTGCTCACTGGGCATGGTTGCTTCGGTGAGTATCTGTGCAGGATAGGCAGAGAGCGCACGGCCAAGTGCCACCACTGCGCGACCAGTCAGGACTCGGCGCGACACACTCTGACTGAGTGTGAAGCATGGACGGAGGAGCGCCGAGCCTTGACTGATGTGGTTGGCACGGACCTCTCCCTCCCAGCACTAGTGAAAGCTATGCTGGAGGGAGAGGATAAATGGAAGACAGTCTCCTCCTTTTGCGGATCAGTTATGTCGCAGAAGGAGGGAGCGGAAAGGATAAGGAGAGAGGAGGTGAGGGTTGTCACTCCCCCTCCCACCCCTTCACAGTTAAGTGACAGAGGGAATGGTGGAACCGGGAACCCTCCTCCCTAGGAGGGGGAGGAGAATATTAAGACCCCGCCGCCGTCTCGCCCATCTTAGGGCATAACATTGGCGGAATCCCCCTGGGACTGGGTGAACTAGTTTAGCCAAAGTCCACGGAGGACCCCATGGGAAAGGGAAACACCCTCTCCCACTCATATAAGCAGACTGGGGGGGAACACCTTTTTCTCCCAGCGGGGGGTCGGTCCAGGAGCAGGGGCTCCTGTCCGACTTCAGCCCCCCCACCAACACACCGGGCGGGCGGGGAAGGTCGCGGTGACCCGACCTTCCCCCATTAGGTAGACAATTCGAGGAGGGACTCACGCCCTCCCCAGGAAGAAGCCGAACACGGCCACGCCCGAGGGGGAGTGGGACGAATGCCGCTGGCGATACCCTGCTCCTCCCCTCACTATGGGCTAAGGATGGTCACTGGCGGGAGTTTTAGTGGGTATACCCGGGGAGTTCTTCTCTTCCTCGGGGAACTCCCATATAACCCACAGCTCTCCCTCGAGACCTGTGGGTATTCATAAAGGATTTCTCCCGCCTTACCAAAAAAAAAGTTGTGGATCAAAGGGATCGGGACCGATAGTGTACATCCCCGTAGGTAATGGATCACGACACTCCGGGAACTCCGTTGCCGTTTCCGGGAACGGAGAAAGAGGGGAGATCCCCCGCTATTGAGGAGGATTAGAAACTCCTCGATGATTTCCATGCTCGAGATGGAAAGAGCAGGGGAGGGTGCTCTGGATAATTCAGGCGAGGAAATAGAGGAATATGTCGGGTATATTATGGGGGAGGAAGGAGGAGATTCTAAGAGTATAATTGAGAGAGAGGGTAAAGGTGAAATTACGGGACTAGAGGGGGGTGGAGTCGGACATCAAGAATGATTGATGTTGTTTTGTTTAAAATTAATGGAGGCGAGGGAGGATGTTCTTTAGGGAGTGAGTCGTCGGGTCCACTCAGCTACTCCCGGTAGGCTCGGTCCAAGAATTCTCGCGCACGCTCACGCGCCCGCCGGTTCCGGAGGTTTCTTCGATGTCGAGCGCCGGCTCGTGACCTTCTTTGGTGACTTGGAGCTCGCGGACTCACTACAATTTACAACACTCATTAGATTTCGGAGCCAAGGTTCTTTCAAATGAGTAGAGGGTGAAAGTTGAAAGAAACAGCCGCGAGCGTAGACTTCAAAATTTGATCAATCCAAAACGGCTGAGGAGAAGATAAGGCTATGGATCTAGATGTCGAGATGAATTGGAAGAATAAGAAGAACGCTTGAGGCTCCCGCAAGTGAAGATGTCCGGAGGAAATTTATCAAGGGACGGAACTGAGAATTAATTAATGTCTAGGACTTACTATTCGTTGAGTGAGCGAGTTGACTTTGTGGTATGCGAATGTAGTTATGGTCTTGGTGGGACTATGGCCCTCGAGTTAATCGGTTGATGTTGATTCCGTCCGCTCGATGTTGGGCACCACCAGGTGACAAAACACTCCGTCGTCGCGGAAGGCCCACAATAATTCCGGCACTCGGAAGAACGATAAACTTGGTATGAATTTACTTTGTAAAAATTTGAGTGTGATCGAGTAACCGAAGTAGCTGAAAAGTATGGATGACGACTGCCCCGGTACAGGAGCGGTGAGTGACTTTAGGAGGAATGCCCGATTGCACGGTACAGGAGCAATGAATGACTTAAGGAAGAATGCCCAGATCGTCACGATGACCCGGTTTATATAGGAGTTTTACAGGATGTACTGGGACGTATGGTTGTGTAATTTATGGGATGCTCTATGGCCTTATCAAAATTACGTTGCTAATTTTAACTAGACAATTTCTAGCGAATTGTTGTCACTTAAGCCGTTAATTTTCGGTTCCCTATTAACGAGCTCTATTTTCCTGGTATTCGGACCATAATTCAGATTATCATTTATTTTGATGTTAGATAATCTGATTTACAGTCTTGATAAGAAATCTATTTTTCTAGTACTGACGAGTTATTTCGTAGGCGTGACCCTTTCGTATCTAGGGTCTTCCTACATTTGTTTATTGAAAAATGTGCTTATCTGGAGGAATTTTGTCGATAAATTTGTTTATCTCCAAATAATTTGGAGAACCACTCTTCAAGTGACCTCTGGATGTCCGGGGTCACCCTTTATTGAAACTCGCGCGCTGCGTTCTATTAATTTATTTGAAAGATTTGTTTCCGCTTATCATTATTTTTTAGCGATAGCGTCCATCATAATTTGAGCAACTATCTTATCTTGTTAATAAATAACCGTTGCATTTCTTTCTATTTTTTAATTTATCTACTTCGCGTAAAGCAACGGTTATTTCTGGGAAAGAAGGAAATTGTTAGGCCTACGGGACATAACAAATAATTCTGAGGAAATCGACGTCTAAAATACAATCATTGCTTCGGCAACAAATATAGGAACTTTCTCTTTATATTTTCCTATCAAAATCTCTACAACAACCCTAGAATCAATGGAAAACTTTTCTCCCGTCAAATATTTAAGAACATAATTTTCTTTCGAAATTCTTTCCTTCTGCTCATCCACAAACTTTGAATTCAAAATAGAAACGTCGAAACCCGCATTGATTAAAAAAAGACAATTCATTTCATCAACTTTTCCCAGAAAACAAAAAGAATCAAAATCTTTTTTAATTCTTTTAATATTTAATTCGCTAAAATTCGGGGAATTATTCCCTCCCCGTCGAGAACAACTAGGCCGCGTTTCCTTCATTGGAAGGACATTCAGCCCGGAAGTCCTCTGCTTTGCCACAGAGCCAGCATTCCTTTGTGGTCTTAAAATTTTTTCCCTCTTTAAAAGGTTTCTTCTTTTCTTCCTCCTTTTCCCCTACCTCTTTTTCTTTAATTTGAGAGAATTTCTCTACGAATGGCCTTTGAATAAAATTGACGCTCTTTCCCCTTTCAAAATTTTCACCACGGATTGCCTTAATTGTCTTCACCCTCTCTACCGCGGATTTAAGAGATGTTACTCCTTTAAACTGGAGAATTCTCTTTATAAATTCATCGGTTAACGTGGATATAAATTGCGCACACGCAATTTTATCGTGGACAACAAAAGGGAATTCAGGATATGCAAAACGGGATCCATCCCGAGAGAGGCAAAGTCTTTCCCGAATCCTTGTTTTCGATTCGTAAATTGTGTGTAAAAATGTTGCCCTAAATGTCCCTCTTCGAAACGTAATTCGAGCTTCGCTTTCAATTCCGCAAATTCGGGACTCTCGCTGTTCTCGAGGGTTTCGAGAATTGAACGTGCTTTGCTCCTCAAACATGAAGCTAACACTACCGTTTTTACCGCATCCTCCCAGCAATTCGCACGCGCGATAAATTCGAATTGGGAAAAAAATTCGCGTAAGAGGGCCGTCCCATCAAACGTGTCGGGCTTCAATTTATAATCTCGACGGCACGATCACCTTCCTCCGCACTCGCGAATCTAAATCCTCCCGCAGGAGGATTCGCAAAATTAAATCCCCCTACATTCGCTGAACCTAATTCTGTCCGGCCAAAAGCATTATTATCGGAAGGACTTAGCTAGAAGTCCCGCGGCGTCCAAAAGCTTTCTCCTCAGAGTCGCTGCAACTCCTCTTCCTGTTGATGCATCCTGGAACTGAATTCCTCCTCCTTACGCGCCCGCTTACTCCGCCCTAATTTCTTTAAGGATGGCCTGCAATGTCGTCGATTCCGACAGGGATTCGAATGTCTCGGCTTGTCTCCTTTTCGGAGGCGCACGACGTCTCTCCTCCGCTGCAATCGTAGCTTCGATTGTTAACGCGGCCGTCGTCACCGTAGTTACTGTTGCCGCCGTGAGGACCGTCGTAGCCATAGCGCTTGACTCGTCCGTTTCGTTAGATCCCGGACGACCCCCCAAAAAATGTTGCACATACGAAGGCGCTTGCGAATTTCCGTGCATGGAGAAATAAAACACTACTCGATTCCTGAAACACCAAGAACTTTATTGAACACGTAAAACTCGAGAACACAAAGGAAATGTTCGAACGCTCGTCAAAACTCGAGCTCGCAGCGAAATGTCAGCTCTAGACTGAGTCTCGTCAGAATCTATCTCTTCTCTTCCTGTTTATTTCCGTTGCCACGCGGCGATTCTCTTTCTTGTTGACAGCTGATATAGCGGATCGATAATTTTAACTTCCGCAGTCAGCTATCAATATATCGGGCACAAGATTCATCTTGAAGCAGAAGCACGGACGCAACAATATGATTATTATTTAGAAACAATATTATTAGCAACAATATTATTATTATTTAGAACTGTCCATAATCTGCACATGTCGATTTTCACAAGCCCACGCCTATCATCTCCCTCCCTACGTCGTGCGGCGCTCGGCTACTGGTACGGCGCATATACAGGGTGGCTGAGAATTTTTAACATAGTCGAAGTGTACAGCTAGATTGGCTTATACTGATAATAAAAGTCAAATACCATTGCAATATTCGCAATAGTTATTGAGTTATTAATTAAAGTGTGAGCCAATGCACGCGTGAGAAAGTGGTAGATTGGACTGTTCGGCTTCCTCGCTTCCTCGCTTCCACGAACGACTTCTTGTCGGTAACATGAGGAAGAATTACGCTGCAAGTGGGTATCGGCGCGGGACGAGGTACACGCGACAATCGAGTCGCAAATCGCGAGCGGAGAGCGACGCTGGATGAGGGACGCGCAGCGAAGGACGCGCGGCGAAGGAAGCACGATAAGAAACGCGTGACACCGTGCCGAAAACATGCGTCTTGTCTTTTTAACAAAAATTGCGGTATCATTTCCACCTTGCGGTAGATAGCGTGGTGCGTTTTTTTAAAGTGGTTTTCTCAGTAGATCTAATCTTTTATATTCTAATGTAAGAATTGTTCGAATTGCCGTCCTCCTTCTCGTATACAAAGTTCGATTCTTTGAACAAGATCACGCGTTGCACGATGTGCCTTGTCCGGCGTAATGGATTAAAAGCTGCAACAATAGCTTCACGTACCTCATTTTTTGTACCATCACGCTGATTTTCAACGAGATTTTTAATATAACCCCACACAAAAAAATCTAAGACATTAAGATCTGGTGACCGTGCTGGCCAGGTGATTGAGCCACCATGACCACCACATTATATAACATTATATGATATTAAAGAAACAATTTTTTACATTTTCAAAGAATGTATGAATCGATGAATGAATGAATAATGAATGAATAAACAAATAAATGTATGAATGAAATGAATAAAATAGACAGAAGGATGATAGATAGAAAGAATAGATATAAAAAAAAAGAACAAATATAAAATATAGAAGAAGGACAAAGAACAGAACATAGAAAGAGAAGAGTAAGACATTGAGAGTGTGAGGTCACTTTACACAATTTATAATTCACAAAACACACACACACACAGAATTATTACATTTTTATATTCTATTGTGAATTATAAATTGTGTAAAGTGACCTCAACACTCTCAATGTCCTACTCTTCTCTTTCTGTTCTTTGTTTTGCTTTTATATTTTATATATGTTATTTTTTATTTTATATCTATTCTTTCTATCTACCATCCTCTGTTCTGTCTATTTTATTCATTTCATTCGTACATTCATTCATTCATTCATTTATTTTACATGTTCTTTGGAAGTGTAAAAAATTGTTTCTTTAATATTATATAATATTGCATTGAAACAATTTCTTACATTTCCTCTTGACGGAAGAAACCACCACCTTCCCGCGGTTTCCGTTGAGCAACGATGTGTATGCTATTTGTTGGTTTAATAACTGAACCTCGATTAATAGAAGATTGTTTATTGAAATCTCATAACTGACACTCGTCGTCGTGCAAACACATACACATCGAAGAAAAAAAAAAGAAAATCTCACTCTCTATTCGATTACAATTATGGCCGCTGGCGCTGCCATAACACCACGTTGATAAAATCGGATATAATGCTAAGATCTAATCAACGCTAGCACAGTATAAGTAAGAACAGTAAGTTCACTCAGCTGAAAATTGTACTAACAGTCGTCCCTTGCGCATGACTGATATGCACAACCAGTAATATGGCGGCCAACAGCAGTGAAAAATGTACGCGCGATATACAGTGATAATGTTTTATTTATACATACATGAAAGGAAAATATTTATTACATAAAATGAGTGAAAGGGGCGGATATCGATGCTGCATTAAAAATTGTCGGAGTGCAAGCAGCGAAAAACGAGGAATAAAAGAAACTCTTTCGATTTCCCAAAGATACAGAAAGGTAATTTTCATTAATTTTTTTTTTAATTGATTGTATATTAGCATAAAAAAGCATGTATATACACAAAAATCGATAAATTTTGTTTTCTTTATTCAATATATAGAGACAGGCTAAGTTAAATCTTTGTATTTTTAAGGTTAATTTCAATGTGACATTTCAACCATGTTTGTACAATCAGTCAAGAAATAATTAATAAAAATATATATAATATTTCTTAAACATTTATTAGTTTAGGTACTTTACCTGCGACGGCTATGTTTACAGCAGAATTTATAGAAAGATTTAATAAACTATTTGATATTATGAATTCATCAAAACTTTACAGCGCCGATTTAAATAAACAAGCGTTTATAAATACAGAAGGACAAACTATCTTTTTAAATGAAACTAAAAATTTTTTGCAGCATGTGAAAATAATTAGAACAGATGGGAAAGATATAACAAATTCTATTAAATTTATAAAATGTTGGATTATTACAATTAATTCTGTAATGCAGTCATTTGAACATTTACAACATTTATCAAACTCTATTAAATATTTACTAGTCAGAAAACTGAATCAAGATTGTTTAAAAAATTTTTTTGGTATTATTCGTTCTCAAAATGGAAACGCTTGTAACCCTACACCAATACAATTTTATCATGGATTTAAGAAACATTTTTCAGTTGAATATTGTAAGGTCAATACTGGCAATTGCGCATCTGATGAAGATATAATATTAACAAAATGTCAGGATTTTGTAACCAATGAAAATGTAGTATTTCCAGTAACTACACAAAAAGTAAATTTTAAAATAGATAATTATGATTACCGTAATATGCCGGTAACTGAGGAAAACGTGTTTATTTATATTTGTGGATATCTATTACGTCACACTTTCATAAAACATTTCTGTGATACATGTGCAATACTAGCACAAAAAGATAATAAGTTAGATACTTCTTATATATATTCTTATTTTAAAGCATATAATAATGAAAAAAATACGTTTGAAAATTTATACATACCAAGTAAAATTTTTGTTAACTATATAAAAAAGTTACATATAAAATTTTTTGAAAATATTAGTATTATTACCAAAGCGAATGTTATGCAAGAATATTTAAAAATTTTATGTTGTGTTGAATTTTTGCATACATGTCCTAGTTTTCCAAACATGTATGTATTAAAATTATTTATTAGAGTAAGAATATATTATATATTAAAATTTGTTAATAGAGACTTCAAAAGCAAAAAAGGAGAAACTAGAAAAATTAATATATTATGTCATATTTAATAAAACATATGCTTTAAAATTTAATGTTTTATTTATTTTGTCTAACATGAAAAAATTAGCTTTTTTTTTACAACTAATCACATTTCTTAAATTTTTGTATATTTATAATAATACATGTACTTGCGCCTACACACAACACTCAAAATATTTTATAAATCACTCGAATTTGTTGCTCTATCATATTTTTATATATAGAATAACAGAAAAAATTATTTAATATTTTTTAAATTTGTGCATTAATATTTCAATGTGCATTTTGGTACTTTTTATAGCTTTTTACAGTTGTAGATTTCTACTAATAGATTTTTTTCTCTTAATATAATAATATTTGTAATATACATTTTGTTGTAATATAATACTTTAATATAATTTATGATAATATAATATATTTTAGTTTTAATATAATAATTAATAAAATTTAATATATTTAATATAATACTTCATACTGTAGGGATTATTGTAAAAGGCACTACTGTGAAAGGAAGTCTAACAATTGAAGAATACGTACGTATACTGCAGAGCGAATAAATATCAAAAATTATTCCTCAGAAGTTACAAACGACATTATTCCACATTACAAAATTTGTAAATTCTAAATTGTAACTATTAATTATTTGTAAATAAGTAATAATAAGTAATTCTATTTTAAATAACAGTTTCAACATCATTGTACATTGTATTGATGACTGTACACATGATACTATATGTCAAATAAGCTCATGTAAGAAATATTGCATTTTCATCATGATAAATATCTAAATAAATGAAACCCACTTTTAGAGAATCCTCATTATTTCAATATATAATCATTTAACTTTTCAATTTATAATTGAAATTGTCCATCACACTGTGAATTTATCTATTGAAATTTTGTAATATACATAACAATAAATAATACATTTTTAAAAACATAATTTTTTGTAAAAATATTTTTGAATTTTTCACATATTTTTTTGTATAATTCTCTTATTTTGTTATTGTCGCTTTACACTTTTATTGTACATAACTATATATATATATTTGTACATAACTATATATATTATATATGTATTTACTAACTTTTACATATAATAATCGTGTAGATTTAATTATATAAAAATGTATTTTTTAAATTAAGAATAATATGAACAGTTAAAATAATTTTTCTCGTAACCACTTTTGTCTTAACAATTAGACATACGTAGATTTTCATTTAAGCGCTAACATTTAGTATCATTCAAATTAAAGCCCCCCCACAACCAGTAACATGGCGAGTCTCGAGATCAAAGACGCCGACATTGAGTGAACTTACTGTTCTTACTTATACTGTGACGCTATCAGACATACCGCCCACCAAATTAGAAGAAATTTCTAAGCTAATTTCTGTATCGTTATCAGAACTTACGGGAGCGGTGTATTTGGACACCGTTCGATTGGACACCGTTCGATTGAATACCGTTCGATTGGACACCAAAAATGCATACTGTTCGATTAGACACTGTTCTGTTGCGTGAATTGCGAAAATAAATATATAAAGGTTATAATATCTGTCAAAATAGAATGACAAATTAATACAACTTTCCACGCGAAGCAAGTTTCACACTCATGCGACTTTCCACGCAAAGCGAGTTCCACCCGGCGAGGGGAGTGCGGGTGGGGGGGGGGGGTCGAAGACCTTCGGCCCCCCGCATAAAGTGTCAATCGAACGTGTGTGTGTGTGTGTGTGTGTGTGTGTGTGTGTGTGTGTATGCGCACGGGCGTGTGTTTCAAATTCACTTTGTAATAGCTGATAGATTACCAAACTCATATCACCTTTACATTACCAAAATCATATCACCTTTATCTGTTCATGACAAAATATGATGTCCAAATTGTTTTCAAAACATATTAATTCAATGTAAAATTAATAACACCAGTACCTTTTGGCCAGAGAAATGTAAAGTTTCGATATATTTTATTTTGAGAGATATTATAATTTTTATATATTTTCGCGATTCACGCAATAAAACGATGTCCAATCGAACAGTATGCATTTTTAGTGTCCAATCGAACGGTGTCGAATCGAATGGTGTCCAATAAACGGTGTCCAATCGAACGGTGTCCAATTGTACGGTGTCCAAATGAAGGCCACTCGAACTTACAGGCAATTTACGAAGTTTGGTGATAGCTCGCTTACAATGACTGGTTTCGATGCACACCGTAGCGACACGAACGAATCCATCAAAACCCGGATGCAGTTTGGTAATTCGCCCAAGTTTCCATTTCTGTGGCGGAAAATTTTCTTCCCGAATAACCACTAAATCGCTGATTTGCAAATTTACTTGCTCCTTTCGCCATTTAGTTTGATCTTGGAGCTCGGCGATGTACTCCGCCGCCCACCGTTTCTAAAAATCTTGTGATACTCTCTGAACGAGACGCCAATAATCCAATCTATTGAGTTGAATATCAGTCACATCAGCATCCGGACAACTAGAGAGTGGACCCCCTACCAGAAAATGAGCTGGGGTGAGGGGCTGCAAATCAGCCGATGACAATGGAGATAAGGGACGTGAATTAAGACACGCTTCTATTTGGGTTAACGCAGTTGCTAGCTCCTCAAAGGTAAATAAAGCATTTCTCACCTGCCTTAGATGAAGTTTGTAAGATTTCAGACCTCCCAAAGACCTCCCATGTGTAACGAATGGGGAGGTATGAACCAGTGATGCAAACTTGCAGACCGAACAGCACGCTGTAGTAGGTGGAGGGGATAGGGAGGGGATGGCTGTCCGTGGGTGCCAGCACTCGGCCAGCGTTGAGCGGTAGAAGAGTGTCGACGTATAATCCTCTCGCTTTCTTTGTCGAACGCGTCGTCGAACGTCTCGGCCAGCCTCGGCCAGCTTCGGGCAATATTCTGTCTCTTTCTTTCCCTTTCTTTTTCTATCGCTATATACTCAACTTTGCTAACGTGCTTCCCAGGTAGCAAAATAGAAAGAGGGAGTTTTGATTTGAGTTTGGGTACAATATATACAGGGTGGCCCATCGAAAAGGAAACAAACTGAATAACTCTTACAAAAATGATTTTTCGAAAAAATGCAAAAACATGTCAATTATTATTGGAAGGGGGACATCTATTGACGTAAAACTCTTACCCTCAACTTCCACCCCCTAAGCGGGGGGTGGCAACCCTTAAAAATTTTAAACGAGAAGGGGGGTCGAATAATATATCATTGGAAAGGTCTCTCAATTCTCTATAATTCTACGTTTAATTTTTTAAATTTGATCGATTTGTTTAGAAGATACAGAGTGTTTTATCTAAAACAAATAAATCTTTATAATCTTTAACCAGGTCATTAATCGGTTGCAAGAGGTGTTCAAATTGTGTTAGTTAGCGTAGTAATTGTTTGAAATGTTGATAAAGCTTAAAGCTTTCAAGTTTTGAATTTATTCCACGTCAATGTGTATACTCCAATGTTTTGATTCTTTCTCTTTCTCTCTCTTTACTACTTTGCCTACACTGAAGAAAATTTCTACGTCAATGTGCTCCAATGTTTTGGTTTTTTCTTTGCTACTTTTTGTTACACTGAACGAAATTTAAACTTATACGAAGCCTAATCTTTCTTCAGTGTGCTTCGATAAGCAAGATCAGTACTTATCTAGTGTTTGCGACAAGTAAATTTCATAATTCGTTGTTTTGACATTATGGTTTATTCGATTGCAGAAAGGATCGAAATAATTGCACTTTATTTTGAAAATAATAAATGTGCTAACAAAACAGCTGAGCTGTTCAATCAAAGGCATGCAAATAAACATGTCAATCGTAAATACGTTTTGCAGTTAGTGGCAAAATTTAAACAGACAGGATCTGTGGTTAATAAAAAACGGAATGCTGAAAATCGTGTACGATATGAAGCGGTGGAAATAGCGATTTTAGGCCATGTTGCTGCTGATCCTACGTTGAGTACAAGGCAATTATCTGCTGTATCTGGTGTTAGTCGAACCAGTATTCAACGAATTTTAAAACATCATAAGTTTCACCCATATAAAATTAAGTTGTTACAGGAACTTAATGAAGACGACTTTGACCGTCGGTTGCAATTTTGTGAGGTCATGAGTGAACGAATAACGAATAATCCAAATTTCCTCTTTAATATTTGTTTTTCTGACGAATGTTCTTTTTTTCAAAATGGTACAGTAAATCGCCATAATTGTCGCTATTGGGCAGATTCTAATCCAAGCATATTTTATGAAACCCATACTCAACACCCAAAAAAATTAAATGTTTGGGCTGGCATTTTTGGTGATCGTATTGTTGGTCCCTTTTTTCTATCTGGCAATTTAACTGGAGATATGTATTTGGAACTGCTAGAAAACATAATTGATCCAATGTTAACCAATATTATCGAAAATGATGAACATTATCTCGAAGATCAATTAATATTTCAACAGGACGGAGCTCCTCCACATTATACACTGTCTGTTCGTAAATATTTGGATCAAACTTTTCCAAATCGTTGGATTGGAAGAAGAGGCACTATTGAATGGCCTCCTCGTTCTCCAGATTTGTCGCCACTGGATTTCTTTTTATGGGGACATTTAAAAAGTAAAATTTATGAAACACAACCAGCTTCTTTAGAAGATTTACGTCAACGTATTGTTAACGAATGCCATAAAATTACTCCACAAATGCTCCAGAATGTGCGACAACGTTTTGAGCAGAATCTTTATTATTGTATGGAAGCTAGTGGTCAACATTTTGAACATTTGTTACGCTGACAATAGATAATAAAAAAAATTTGAAGATATGCAGATTTGTTTGTTTTAGATACAACCCTGTAACCCTGTAAAACACCTTGTATCTTCTAAACAAATCGATCAAATTTAAAAAATCAAACGTAGAATTATAGAGAATTGAGAGACCTTTCCAATGATATATTATTCGACCCCCCTTCTCGTTTAAAATTTTTAAGGGTTGCCACCCCCCGCTTAGGGGGTGGAAGTTGAGGGTAAGAGTTTTACGTCAATAGATGTCCCCCTTCCAATAATAATTGACATGTTTTTGCATTTTTTCGAAAAATCATTTTTGTAAGAGTTATTCAGTTTGTTTCCTTTTCGATGGGCCACCCTGTATACACATACACACACATACCTATATTATACCATATTATTATTTAATTACTTGACAAATAAATAAAGGCCAATGTAATTGAAACGAGCCAAAACGAAGGCAAATGACCGCCTACATATAAGTAAAACAAATTTAATGTTGTGCTATGATTTAATGTTACGGTGACATTCTTAACACAATAACGCAAAATAATACAGATTCGAACAAACCATACAAATTCAAATTTCAAACGTTTCGGCTACACGGAGCCTTCATCAGTGAGCAACAATAATGTAAAGATCATTTGCCGAATGACCGGCAATTCTTCGCTGATCACGCATCACACAACAAATCTCACACACATTATGTCACAATCGAAACTGAGTTTAAAATTTCCCGGTGCAAAATACAATGTTAAAGTAGCGCGGACAGGTATAGCGAGTTAACTGAGTAATAAAAAGTCAATGGGTAAAAGAGTACGAACATTATTCTTCGTTGGATGGCGAGAATAAGATAGTCCGGGTGGTACAAATAAGATGGGAAGAAAAAAAAAATTTTTTTAAGTCCAAGCCCCTCGCCGGTGCGCCAAAAAATGTCCCGTCCCGTGCGTTTCGAAAGTGTTCTGTGCACAATGAATTCCGATTAGACGTCTTGAAAATTTCGCGATTTTTTATATATGTATTGTGGATGATTAAGTCCACTAATACTTACATATTGGCAAACATTGTTGTGCGCCCAAATAAAGCACAGAGAACTTAGGTACTTTTTCTTATTATATCTTATACATTCTGTGTTAAAAGGACGCCTCGTGACACGACACTAATGACTGCCAGGGGAGAGAGCGTTGACAACGTTATGAAAATAATGTTCTTATTTATTACCACCAGTGTCGCTCTCGCTGTTGTGAACGGGTGGGGGTTTATTCGCAAGACGCTCTAAAATGCTGTCATATGCCCCATCCAACATATCAGTGTCTTTCTGTAAATTAATGCCATTTTTTTGTAATTTAATGTGAATCATTTCACTAATAAGACGCCTATGGTAATGGTGTTCCACGTCTAACACATCGACTTTATCCCAATCAAACTGATGGTTGAGATGGGACATATGCTCGGTTATTACCGAGTGTTTAGAAGGTTCGAGTTTCTTGTTATTTTCATGTTCTTTAATTCTGGTTTTAACTTTTCTTTTCGTTTGTCCAACATATGTCGCATCACAGTCCTTGCATCCTATCCTATACACCACACCATTCATTTCCATATTTGTGTATTTTTCAGAGTGCGGATGAATAAAACGCGACAATCGATTGATGCTGTGATACCCTAAAGCGATGTTTGAACCGACAATGGCTTTTTTAATCGGATTGATTATGTTGTTGATGAAAGGCAAAATGAGGTATTTTTTATTTTCCTCAGTAGCCATGTGCGGTAATGACACACATCTTTGTCTAATCCTCTGGCTAAGGGTGTTAATTCTTTTATTAATGTGCTTAAAAATGACATGGAGAGGGTATCCATTTTCTAATAGAGAGGTTATGCACCAATGTAAGTTTTTCTCGAAGAAATCAGGATGTGAAAGAAGGATCGCTCTGTCCACCAAGCCAAAGATAGTACCCCTTTTGTGGCAAAGTGGATGATTAGAAAGGAAAGACAAAAATCTACCAGAAGCCGTATCTTTATGGAACCAATCAATGAAAATGGTGTTATCTTTGTTTATAAGTTTCAGGTCCAAGAAATTGAGCGTATTGTTCGTTTCGAGTTCTAAGGTGAAATTAAGTCTACTGTGATAGCTATTGAATTTGTCAAGAAAAACACCTGTAAGATGTTTAGGGGCGGCCAAAACAATGTCATCCACATAACGGAAATAAAAGGTTGGAGTGACATTAACAGAGGAAAGAACAGATCCTTCCAACATGCTCATCACCAGATCCGCCATGATGGGTGACAGAGGGGAGCCCATGGGAGTGCCGAACGTTTGTTTATAGATTAGCTTGTTGAACCTGAAGAAAGTGGAAGTAAGGACTAAGTTTAAGGCGCAATTGAATTCTGTTAGTGGTAGTTTGGTGTTCCGTTCTATATGGCTCCAACGTTCTGTAATCCCCTGCAAGGCCAAATCTAATGGCACATTGGTGAACAAGGAAGCCACATCCAAGGAAAACATGGTATCTGATTCCTCTAGTTTTGTTCCCATAAGCACATCGTGTAAACTGAAACTGTTTTTTACATGACTGGAAGGAGGGGGTATACTCTTGGAAATAATTTTATTTAAAAAAGACGCTAATTCATATAAAGCACTGTTGAGAGATGACACGATAATTCTAAAGGGAACGTCTTTTTTATGAATTTTTGGCAGCCCATAAGCCCTCGGAAGGGGGGCGTCGCTGGACCTTAACGTAAGAAACTCCCTTTTGGAAATGTATTCTTTCGATAACCATCTCTTTAGTAATTGATTTAATTTAGTTTCTATATTCTTCGATGGATCTCTATTTACAATCATGTATGTTTCTTTGTCATTTAAAACTGACAGCACTCCTTCAAAGTAAAATTGTCTGTCAATTGCTACAGTTACATTTCCTTTGTCGGCTCTAGTAAAGAAAATATCAGGGTGTTGTATATTAAAGGCGATTGTTTTTTTATACATTGTTAAAAGCAAATCATGTGGGGAAACAATTTTGTCTTTAGGTTTTAACATATCATGAAAGACCGGTAGGAAGGGATCAAAAAATCTATTATTGGAGGGAATCCTATTAACCACGGAAAACGTTTCTAAGTCTTTGATGCAGCACAAAATTGACCCTTTCGGGTCAAAAGTATCCGGCAAACTAAACCTATCACCCAGTTGTAATAAACCTGACACCTCCTCGGGGATGGGCGTATTTGTTAGGTTGATGAACCACTTATTATTAGTCACCTTTAATGGATTGCATGTGGTTGAACGGAAATTTTGGGGTTTTAGTAAAACCTCCCGGCTAGTGGTATTCTGGTTACCAATATCCTTACTAATTTTGGTCACCTTTCCCTTATCGTCACATTCTATTGAAAAATTAATAGGTTTGATGTTGTCAATGTATTCATTATGTTTCTTTTTAATTAACCAAAAAAACTTTTTCTTGTGTAACAGCCATTGTCGTTTATGGTGGTTATAAAAAACGCGTGAGCAATCTGCAATAACCGTCTTCCAAACCCTGCTGGGTAAATTCTTCGTAAGACTCCCGGACAATCTCACTACAACCCCTCTAAAACGCCACACTCTTCTATGTAAGTCGTAAATTTCTGTGTTTAGTATGTCGTTCTTAAACTTCAAAATTGTCTTGTGTAATTTCCTTTGAGATTTGTAATGATAAAGGTGGAAATGTACCTTGCAAGAATGACTCAAGTGTTGGGGAAAAACCCGATGTAATTTGCAACCTTTGAGAAACTGTAATCTGGAGATGCTTGTTATTAATTTATAATTAGTGTCAAGCCATTCTTTTAGGTACTCAGCTGTTTTTCTTCCGTAATGGGAACGAATATAATCTATATTATATGTGTGGTAATAAACAGGATGACTAAAAGCACGCATTTTCAGGCCAGCGCAAGAATAACTGTGTAAAGAATTCCGCTCGTATAGAAAATAACAACTTGACAAATAAATAAAGGCCAATGTAATTGAAACGAGCCAAAACGAAGGCAAATGACCGCCTACATATAAGTAAAACAAATTTAATGTTGTGCTATGATTTAATGTTACGGTGACATTCTTAACACAATAACGCAAAATAATACAGATTCGAACAAACCATACAAATTCAAATTTCAAACGTTTCGGCTACACGGAGCCTTCATCAGTGAGCAACAATAATGTAAAGATCATTTGCCGAATGACCGGCAATTCTTCGCTGATCACGCATCACACAACAAATCTCACACACATTATGTCACAATCGAAACTGAGTTTAAAATTTCCCGGTGCAAAATACAATGTTAAAGTAGCGCGGACAGGTATAGCGAGTTAACTGAGTAATAAAAAGTCAATGGGTAAAAGAGTACGAACATTATTCTTCGTTGGATGGCGAGAATAAGATAGTCCGGGTGGTACAAATAAGATGGGAAAAAAAAAAAAATTTTTTTAAGTCCAAGCCCCTCGCCGGTGCGCCAAAAAATGTCCCGTCCCGTGCGTTTCGAAAGTGTTCTGTGCACAATGAATTCCGATTAGACGTCTTGAAAATTTCGCGATTTTTTATATATGTATTGTGGATGATTAAGTCCACTAATACTTACATATTGGCAAACATTGTTGTGCGCCCAAATAAAGCACAGAGAACTTAGGTACTTTTTCTTATTATATCTTATACATTCTGTGTTAAAAGGACGCCTCGTGACACGACACTAATGACTGCCAGGGGAGAGAGCGTTGACAACGTTATGAAAATAATGTTCTTATTTATTACCACCAGTGTCGCTCTCGCTGTTGTGAACGGGTGGGGGTTTATTCGCAAGACGCTCTAAAATGCTGTCATATGCCCCATCCAACATATCAGTGTCTTTCTGTAAATTAATGCCATTTTTTTGTAATTTAATGTGAATCATTTCACTAATAAGACGCCTATGGTAATGGTGTTCCACGTCTAACACATCGACTTTATCCCAATCAAACTGATGGTTGAGATGGGACATATGCTCGGTTATTACCGAGTGTTTAGAAGGTTCGAGTTTCTTGTTATTTTCATGTTCTTTAATTCTGGTTTTAACTTTTCTTTTCGTTTGTCCAACATATGTCGCATCACAGTCCTTGCATCCTATCCTATACACCACACCATTCATTTCCATATTTGTGTATTTTTCAGAGTGCGGATGAATAAAACGCGACAATCGATTGATGCTGTGATACCCTAAAGCGATGTTTGAACCGACAATGGCTTTTTTAATCGGATTGATTATGTTGTTGATGAAAGGCAAAATGAGGTATTTTTTATTTTCCTCAGTAGCCATGTGCGGTAATGCCATACAGCACAGAAACCTTTTAGTATCTCCAGAAACTGTTTCATCAGGAGAGAATGGAACATTTAAAAACATTTACACCAAATGTTTTGCAACATCTGAGATTAGCTCCAGGAACAACAAAATGTCCATGATTCATGCACTATTTCTGAAAGTGTTCTGCGCTTGCTGAAGAAGGTTACCAGTAAAATCTAAGCCTTTTTGGAATGTCTCTCAAAACATTGCTGAAGATTTATTGAAATAATTCTCTACAAAATCTTGTGAATATTACAAGAAATATTACAAATTAAAATAAATTTAAGAGAAATAGGTTTGTTTAATACAGATAAAGTTATAACTTCAAAGAAAACTGCTGCGGTGTTGCTAAATTATGATGTAGATGATGATTGGAAGGAAAACGTAAGTGTGTGGTGCTGTCACGAAAATCATTAGAGCCAAAAATATCCGTATTAATATCCAAGAAGGCATTTTAATATCCAAAGAGTTACAATCCAAATGTTCAAATGGTGATTGAAACAGGCTTTTTAATTTTATAACTTTTTAATAACTTCAGGCTTAAATATTTTTATTATACGCCGATGGCAGCGTTTACGTTACGTTATACGTTCTGCGCCTATATTATTATTTTCCTCGTATTTTAATGTCTGTATTTTGTTGTTTGCAGACATGATACGTTTCACAAAACAATTGCAAGGTTAATTTGCATCTATCGTAATAAATACTTTAATAAATCTCTTGACTTCCCCATCATGTTTACTTACTCATCTCTGTCATGTCATAATTTCCTTGCACAAACCATTTTGGGTATAATCTGCTGCATTTGTTGATTAGTGCCAGTTTCAATTTTTGAGATGACACACATTCTAAAATGAGTTATAATTTAAATCGATTCAGTTTGAGTTAAATGGTGAAAGAAATATGAATCAAGCACATAAAATGAAGTAATTAGTGCTGAACTGAGAAATAATTAAAATTTGTGACTTGAGAGTGCACTGGGTAAAATATGAATTTATATAACTCTGTTTATTATAAAATATATATAAAACTTCTATTATCAAAGTACATTTTAATACATATATTATCGTTTCAAATGTAGGGTTTCAATTTATATAAATAAAATTTTAGAGCTTTATAAAAATGTAATAATAAAAGTATTCAAAAAGTTCTAAGGTCGTCCAAAAGGTACATTAAAATAGGACATTTTAGGGTGTCTTACTGACTAGACTTTACTTTTAAACACCTAATATGATAATAGTTGCAATGTGAAGAAATTTCTGAAAAGAAGCAGAATGGATATGCCATACCATACACATTATATGTGGCAAACTCTTTAAAATTATAAAAATATAGTTTTCTGAAAATCTATAAGGAATTTTAAAAATAATATTAAAAACGCCCATTTTTCACCAAAAGATTTATAGTCATATTTACTACCATAAATAATGTATTTTGCAAAAATTGTCCCTATAGTTTAACACGTTTTGTACATGGAATTGATAATAAATCTTTTTGAACACTGCTTTTCCATCTTTTCCATTCCAACAATTAGCAGAGTGGAGAATTACTAATTCAATATATTTTTAGGGCGTAATAAAATTGATAATTTTTCATGATAAGTTTGCCATATAAATGTTTCATAGAATTTAATCTAAACACCATTATAAATATAAAATATATTGACTTTAATTTGGTAATAGAAGCTTTTTATTCAATTTTGTAGTAAAATATTTTATTAACTCTCCATAAATCTTATATATAATATGTATATAATATATATGTCTCCTCTCTGTCTTACCATGTTTTTATGAAATCATCATGAAGATTCAAATCAACGTCTCCATAAAGCTTCTTTGGTTTTAAAAAGGAAAGATACAACCATAATAATGTCAAAAGAAATTACCCACACATTTATTACTGATTTAATTCTCTCTGGTCTTTCTTCGAGTGCTTCCATTTCCAAATAAATTAGATCTAACTTCATTGTCTATTTTACATATTCCATCTTCGTAATAATTCTCTCTTTTTAAATTCTAGTTCAGTGAAATGCTTTTTCTGAAGTATCTTACTAAATAAATTAATGTATTAGCATTGCTGTTCTTTTTATTTATTTATTTTCCAAAGGCAATGAATCCTCCATTGACTTATTATTTTTAAAGTTTATTATGGACAGCGTTTGCGAAACAGGTTTTTGGCGGGGAGGTAACGTATTTTTGCCAATCATTGACATCATTGTCATCTTCATCGGAATAGATTGATTTTTATCACCCACCGACGACTTTTTGGAAGTATTGTCGACATCAGATGAATCAATGTCCAAAACTTTTCAGCCAGCTTTACTTTCGCCATTCCACTCTCATATGAATCTGAATTATTACAAACAATTAAGGAATTAAGTTAATGAAATTAAAACATTTAGCTAAATGTACAATACAGTACATATATACAGTCACATCTTTGACAATAAGAATATGTTTTACTTATCATACATTAATGACAAATCAAATCATAAAATATAAATAAATAAAAGAATTTAACATTCACATATTTTCGGAATAAAGCTTATGTAATATGTATTTTTACGAATTATATACTACCTATATACACATTATATATGTATTAATTATATTTTGCACTTATTAATTACATATATGTATACAATACAGTGATTATTTGATACATTATAGAATTTTATTCTTATTGTTATGGTAAATCGATATACATTTGAAGCAGTCATTTATTTACTCACTTGCCCTTGCAAAAATGCGGACAACTTTTACGATTTCCCAATTTTCATCTGGTTCCATACATTCAGCAATATTTTTATGCAAATTTTTATGTTTCCGCATGCATTGGCCAAAAGCATTCTGATGTTCCTATTAAACAATTGCTTAGGCACTAACTGCAGTTGTTGCGCCGCAGGTTTGCAGACCTTCTAAGTGAAGGTGTTCGAACCCTTTCTGAACGGTAATACTTTGGGATATCAAATTCACCTGAACCTAACGGTAGGCTCGCAGGAAACTACGCAGCTTGAAATTTAGGAGTTAGTTATGAGCGAATTTGGGGAAATTCTGATGAAGGCGGTTGTGTCGGTGTCGTGCGGGCGCTCGTCAGTATGAATCAGGTGTTCTAAGAATTGACATGATCTCCGGGCACCGAGTGCAAACGGCTGCAGGTCGGTATTCGGAGAGGAGCACGGAGCAGTTTTCACACTCGATGTATGTTTCCGTGTCTACGCGCGAGCTGACGAGTATACCGTGCCGTTCGCAGTGTATATAGCGACCGCGGTTTACAAGATCTGAGCTAGATAGCAATCGGCACAAAAGAGGTGCGGCGGGTCTTCCTCCAAAGTTACGTGTATAGTAACGGTGATCGAAACACACGCGAGCAAATGCGCTCCAGTTTTCTAGTTCTCAGGGGAAGTTACGACGCGGGGAAATGTCGGTGTCGTCGGAAGGTGACCATTGCATGTCGCGACGCGCAGATCGCTGAGGTGTCAATTTATCTAATTCTCAGGGGAGCTTATTACATATGAGTTTGGGAGATCGCGAGGATGGTAGGTCTTGCGACGAGGTACGGTTGGTCTCCGGTTTCAGCGAGATATGTTGCAAATCCGGCGAGAGCTGACGAGCAAGTTTGGCACTGCTCTATCGGGAGCACTGTGCAGATTTCCGTTTCACACTCAGAACACAATGTTTTAGCGTTCGTGTTTCCGATATGAATGTAGTGGCGGACGATGGTTTCAAAGTTTTCGTATCTATAAGGGTAGGCGCTACGAATGCATTCAGAGCAAATGTTAAGAAACAGACCGGCGTTTTTATAGTGATACGAGTGCACACACACGGCTGTGCGTAACCATTCACTGTACGGCAGTTCCACGGTATTATTTCGCTGCGTTGTACAGGATGGTGGGCACATGGCTCGGCATTCAGATGGATATTAAAGTCGCTTAGAATTGGTATAATTGCTTCTTACCTTTTGGTGTTCCTCGTAATTGCAAAAGGATGTCGGTATTCGGGGGCCTAGGCTGATCGTCCTCTGGCTTGCTGGGTCTGACCGGTGATTACTGGATTCAGCTTGTTGAGTCGCGATGGTATTTCGCACTGAATTTACTTTATAGTTAGGATATCGAATTTGAATGAGACACTGAGATTACTCTTACTAAATATAATTGAGTTTATTATACTTATTGGTTACAATAGTTACGTTACAATGCTAACTTAAATTTAGAAATAGAAGACGAAGGATATAGAAGGGCTCGTGGCTTGTTCCTAAGAAGGACACGGCTGGATTGAGACTAACTAATTACTCGAACTGTTAACTACAGCTGAACTCCACGAACTGCCGCGAACTGCCGCTGCTGGGTCTCGTGCTTCGGTTTATATAGCTCGGGGTCCCCACTTCTCGTGCCCCTACTCTCGAGCGCCCCACTCAGGGGCTCCCCCACTTTCGGGTGCTGGGCTTGCTTGCATGGGGAGGCCGATTTACAATGGGTAGGAGTGACGCGCTCCTGATTGGCGCTCTCGCGGCGCATGCGCTTTACAATATATTCTCATGTGCTAATGGTATGCTAGGGTGGTGCTTAGAGACATAAAGATGTGTTTATAATTGTGTATGTGTAGGGTTTTAAAAGTAAGTTATGCGTATGTATAAGAGAAAAGAGTTAACAAAAAGCGGTTTTAATAAGGATAATATAATAAGTTTAAAATATAATTACGGGGACGTCACAGTGCACAAAATATAAAAGTTTATTGAAGTTTGATTTGAAATTTATACAAGCGTGGACAATGAAAAATAGTTGTTTTTGTAATTCCAGAGTACTAATTTGTTAATGACTCGGAAAAAGAACATGGCGGCCTGCTCTCAAAAAACTAAACCATATGATTTTTTTGAGATAATACCTTTCCTCACTTTCCTTAACTTCCGACTTACTCTGCAGAAGCGATGTCTCCATTGTCACCTTGCGTTTTTCGCTTCTCCTCATTGTGATGTCTCGCTTTTGAGTGTCGGATAATCATTTAAATTTGTAAAAATTCCATAATCCTCCGCTTTTCATTTGGATTTTGGTATGACTTTCGGACTTACCCGGGATATTTCTGTTTTTCGCTTCTCCTCATTGTGATGTCTCGCTTTTGAGTGTCGGAACCATTCCATAATCCTCCGCTGGATTTTGGTATGAACCCGGGATTTTCTGAAGTACGCAGCCTAGAAACATTTTCTCTATTTTACCTTTTTCAAATATAAGTATATTGTGTTGTATTTCATTGAATAATTACTTTTAAGTTATATAATGTAAAAATTGGAAATATTTAAGTATAAAGTTGAGATAAAAATCAAAACTGAAAAAAATAACGATAACTTTTGTTATATATGTAGAATTGTAATACAATTTATCAAAAACTTTTTAAATTTGATAGAGTTAATAATCACAAAAATGTATACAGGGTGACCCATTTTAATCTATGACCCCAAATATTTCCGTTCCCTTGCATTTTACAAAAAAATGTTTCAGATAAAAGTTGTATGGTTTTAAGGGGGCCATAAAACGATTCCATTGGTTTGACCTTGGATAGTCGTTTGAAGGTCACACGAAGGTCACCTTTAATTTCTTAAATTGAAACCATTATTTTTCATTACATATTCTTGTAGCTTATTTTGAGAGCTTTCCAAAACACTATAATAAAGTTATTTTCCATTAAGTATTTGTCGCGTTATGAGGTTTAAAAGTTACGATACTGCCGGCATTAGCATTATCCGAGATGTACCACGTGACGGTCAGATTTACATCTCTTGTGTGTGTGTGTGTGTGTGTGCGTGTGTGTGTGTGTGTGAAGGCGGGTATTTAAAAATGATTAAGTATTTTATTGAAGGTATTCAAAGACACGTCCACCTTGCTGGATACATAAACGCAATCTTTTATGAAAATTGTTACGCACTCTATTAAGAACAGTTGCTTCTGAACATGTTACGAAAACGTTGCTGCATATTTTCAATAGTCGTCGGCTCAGTCTCGTACACTTTTTCTTTAACATATCCCCAGAGAAATAAATCCAATGACGTCAGATCCGGAGATCTAGGAGGTCACTCCTGAGTTTGATTACCTAAATCAATCCATTGTCTTCCGAATACATTATTTAAATAGTGAAGAAATATGGACCAATAACTGAGAAAAATGCTATGATATCAAGAGAAATTAGACGTTGGTCCATATTTCTTTCAAGCAAACCTTAATGCGCAAAATTATTTATTTTTTTTTGCAAAATTAGTTACCGATTCTTTTAGAAAATGTTGATCTTTAGACACGTATTCGAATGTGGTTTACGCAAGACGGGGCGCTCGCTCACAGAGCACGCGACGTCAGGGACTATCTTGATATCTCTTGATATCATAGCATTTTTCTCAGTTATTGGTCCATATTTCTTCACTATTTAAATAATGTATTCGGAAGACAATGGATTGATTTAGGTAATCAAACTCAGGAGTGGCCTCCTAGATCTCCGGATCTGACGTCATTGGATTTATTTTTCTCTGGGGATATGTTAAAGAAAAAGTGTACGAGACTGAGCCGACGACTATTGAAAATATGCAGCAACGTATTCGTAACATGTTCAGAAGCATAACACCAACTGTTCTTAATAGAGTGCGTAACAATTTTCATAAAAGATTGCGTTTATGTATCCAACAAGGTGGACGTGTCTTTGAATACCTTCAATAAAATACTTAATCATTTTTAAATACCCGCCTTCACGCACACACACACACACACACACACACACACACACACACACACACACACAAGAGATGTAAATCTGACCGTCACGTGGTACATCTCGGATAATGCTAATGCCGGCAGTATCGTAACTTTTAAACCTCATAACGCGACAAATACTTAATGGAAAATAACTTTATTATAGTGTTTTGGAAAGCTCTCAAAATAAGCTACAAGAATATGTAATGAAAAATAGTGGTTTTAATTTAAGAAATTGAAGGTGACCTTCGTGTGACCTTCAAACGACTATCCAAGGTCAAACCAATGGAATCGTTTTATGGCCCCCTTAAAACCATACAACTTCTATCTGAAACATTTTTTTATAAAATGCAAGGGAACGGAAATATTTGGGGTCATAGATTAAAATGGGTCACCCTGTATATTAAAATAACAATCATACATTTATATTTCCCTATCAAATTTAAAAAGCTTATTTTGATAAATTATTGAAAATTATTGAAAAATTAAATTTCAGTTCTACATATATGACAAGTTATCGTTTTTTTTTTCAGTTTTAATTTTTACCTCAACTTTATACTTAAATATTCCCAATTTTTACATTACTTTAATATTTTTATATAACTTAAAAATAATTCAACAAGATGTGGAGTGTAGGATCACTAAAATTATTTCTTAATCTATTTGTGTTTTTGAAAAATTTCCTAACTGTTCATAAAAATTGCAATATTGCTATATGTAGTATTTACTGAAAATCACTTTTGTTAGTTCCAAATTACGTAGTGGTTCCTTTCCGCGACGACCTTCCCAACTGTATTTCTCCGCCAATTTATTTGAGAATAATTTATACAGCGTCCTCTTTACGGCATCATCGACGTTAGTTCCTCCGATGGATTTGATATATGCGCGCTATGAAATAAAATAATATAATAAATTTCTTATTATTATAAAATCTTTACATTTTATTAAATATCTATATAAATTTATATGCATTAAACTTACTATTGCAGCATTATGTTGGGAATCACGATGTTTTAAGATCTCCTCCACTTCCATTAAGTGTTCTGCAGTTTGCAACGGAAATCGGTCCTCAGCGCCTTCAAAAGAAATCTCCGTGTTCTTGGCTTCTGTTTCCGTATTTTTAAACAAAATATTCAACAAGGTAAGCGTTTGTCTCACATCATATTTTACAGTCGCTATTTCTCTCGTTAACCTCTTTAAATGATCCACTGTAAATATAAATACCATTATTTAATGAACAAATAAAATGCATTATATAATTTTTTGAACAAAGATTATTATTACAGTACTTATGTATTAATATCTGATGGATATTTACTAATTGCATCTTGTGAAGATTGATAATTTAAATTATCATTTTTCTTCTCTCTTGGTCTCTCATCTTTACCTTGCATACGACCGATTTTTTTCCATTTCATCCACATGTCGATTTGCCGATATATTCTCTCCATTTTCCTTTGTAAGGTGATAACTATTGCGCCTTTCTTCGTTTCTTGCGTACGAATAAGTAGAATTATTCATATCTACTCGAGATCCGCATTCGCTCGAGTTTGAGACCTTTTTTGATTCGCTGTATCTTTTCGCAGAATCCCCAAAACATGTAATGGATGAACTTTCAGGTTCATTTTCATCGTACAGTTGTTTACCTTTCAATAAAAAATAAAATATAAATTTAAAAAATGTAAAAATATGAATTTCATATATGTGCTATAAACATAACAGATTTGTTTGTACTTACGTTTTACGGGAGGACGTGGAGGAGATGGTAAAATAACTTCTGTAAACGATTCTTCCTCGCTTTCGGACGAGGATACATTTTTTTTCGCTCTATATTTTCTCTTGCCTCTCGCTTCTTGGTCGGTATCCATATCTGACGTGTAGAGTGCGTTTGGCTTTCTCATCGGCCTGGAGGGATGCTGGACATAAGGATGCTGAAAATATTTCAAATATTATTAGCAATAAGTATATATTATCAAAAAAAACTTAAAAATGTTATTTTACTTAAATACTTACAATACTCGCCAAAAATCCGATCAATTTTAAAGAAAGACCAATTAAAAGTTGGTACTTCCTCTTTTTCAATCGCCTTCCGAATTCTCGAATCTGTTTTATAATGTGACGGATATTTGCATGAATCCTTACTTTGTAACCAAGTTTTTGGTATTACTTGGATGCCATCGTAGAATTCTGCAACGATGAATCCTTGATTTCTTGAATTCTTCCTGAAACTCTTCAAACATATTTTCCTCGAGTATTGTATCGTAAACACACGCACACACAAGAAATCTATTTAGACATCTCATTAGGTATATCTAAAAATTTTTCTTCATAACAAAATAACGAAGCGCAATATATTATAAATTATAAATATGCAGTGCTTATTAGCAGTATTACTGCAAAATTTCTTTCATTATCATTCTTTGTGTATGGTAATTTTACAAATTTTTTACTAATTTTATGCAAAGGCCAAACTTGAAGAGCAGATAACTGACTGACTGTAAATATACCGAAATGGACAGAACTGCATGGATAATTATAAAGTTCCTCAACAACATTAAATTTCCGACCTACTACAATGTAATTGCCTTCACTCGATGTTGCGATATTTTCTACACAGACGATATCATTCATGAGACAACAATTATCAGGAGATTTAATTGAAATAACAAAATAA
The DNA here is from genome assembly GCA_901521435.1 of Crematogaster levior. Lineage (NCBI taxonomy): Eukaryota > Metazoa > Arthropoda > Insecta > Hymenoptera > Formicidae > Crematogaster > Crematogaster levior. The sequence continues at coordinate 89,309 of CABEGB010000197.1, forward strand.
GGAAATTCAATCTTCGAAAATTGTGGACTGAAACAACCTGATATCAATGGTCCTTTTTCGTGTGGAGTCTTTACATTAATTTTTGAAACATTTATATTGTCAGAATTTATTTTACAAAAACTCATCTCCGCATAGCGATTACTAATTTGCTGTAATGGTTTATCCGATTTTCTTAAAGTAGATTTCAACTCTTTCATAAAATTTTCAAACGGAAAAGCACTAAAAGTATCTAATGGTCCAAATTGTTTTACGCAATCAGTTATATGTAAAAGACCGTGAATATTATGGGATGCAAATTCAGGACCGTAAATATTAATAAAGCATTCAACAAAATGTTTTAATAATTTATCCGCATATTCAATATATTCGACTGTACTTTTCTGACATAAAATGCGAACAGCAATGTGCAAAGTGAGAAAATTGGAGAAGATAACAGAATTTAATTCTTTTTTTAATATTTCAGGACCGGTATATAATAGAAATTGTCTCAATTCGGTTGCTTACCACTGTGCAAAATCTTGTATTTCTCGTGGCCTTCTTGCAAATTCCTTTGGAATGAAATATCTGATGTTAAGAAGAGACTTGGAAACATTTTTTATTTTATGCGAGGATAAACATCGAGTTTTAAGAGGACCACTTATCCATAATCTTATTAATTTTTTAGCAACGCCAATGCATATCATATGCATATAATCTAATGGTATGTGAGATACAATGCCAAAATGTGGAATATTTAATAGAATGGAACGATCAAGATGGTGTTCTTCTTGAATTTGATTAGAGAAGCTATCGTTTGTTCTTGCTTGGTAATCAAAACCGGGGAAACACATTCTATTAGCAATAAAGTCTTCTTCAATTGTACATTTTGGACAACTGAAATAACCCGTATGTTCCTTAGTAAGGGTAATGTAAGATTTTGCAGGAGCATCACATATGATAGAGTGTACTGAAAATGTTGTTCCGTTATAAGTTACGCCCTTATTAATTAAATTACTGATTTCTTCTACAAACTGTTGTAGGAATTTATTTGCATCCGCTGGTTTAGTTTTACCGAAATAACAACCGATAAGAAAAACTTCGTCGTCAGGCATGATTCGACCTAAAATGGGCCATAATTGATTTGAGCTTGATTGAGAAATCGGTAGACCATCGATACCAATTTGAATCTGAATAGAAGATAAAACCGGTGTATTCTTGCTTTTACATAAGAATCGGAGAATGCCATATTTAATACCAAAATGACAATATTGTCCAGGAAACATTTCAGTAATAACGGAAGATTGTGGTGTACGTAATAATGTCTTTGCACATTGTACTAAAAATCATCGTTTTCTTTCTCTGTGTGTGAATTATTATTCTCTCTTATACTGCCTTCTATTATTACACTGTCCTCTCGATGTAAAGATATATTATTTAAAGAAATATCAGATGCGGAAATATTCGTTAAATCGGGAAATGGTAAATTTATTGCTTCTTGTTCAATTTCGAAAATAGCATGATGCAAATCGACAATCTCGTCATGATCATTATCCGAGGCAGAATTATTAAAATTTACGTATGAATTGGCTCTAGATTCTTCATTAAATAGGGCAAATAATTCATCGCTTTCTTCTCGAATTAATTTACGGCGATATCTTGTTGAAATACGCGACAGAAATTTACACTTTGGCATGATTGATTGGTAATTATTTCTATATAAAAATCTATGCAAATATTTATTATATTCAAATAAAAACTGTGGGATAAAAATTTAAACTTATACTTGCCTTTTCGACACTTCTCGTTGTTCAATGGTCCAATTGTCCAATGCCGCTAACCGATCAATTAATAACTCTCGTTGCTGATCACAGGAACATGCGTCAATATAGACGGGAACAGAATTCTCGATTGCTGAAAAAAATTTTAATATAATAAATAAAGTAAAACGCATAACGACATGTGCTAACCTCTGTAAAGATTCGTACATGACGCATATCTCCAAACTTTTGGCTCTACATTCTTTATAAAAAATTTAATATTGGAAATTATTTATATATTGCTCTCTTCTCGACGTCCCAAGGACGTTGCACGTTCTTTAGATAAAACGCGCTACGTGGGATTAATTAACGATGGTACCTTTGTGAAATACGCGACAGAAATTTCCACTTCGACACGGTTGATTCTATGTATTCTAATATTTCTATATTCTACGTAAATATGTACTACACTCTCGAATAACAACTATTGAATAAAAATTAAAAATTCTACTTACCTCTTCTTTCTCGAAAGAGTCAAAAGACGGAGTCCTCGTTGTCCAATAGCTCGAAATAACGCTTGCCGCTTATTAATAACTCTCGTTACTTATCACTGTGCATCTAACACGTTCAATAAGCGGGAATAGACTGGAAGAACCTTTCTCCTCTTCCGAATAAACAAATGACGATATGACAAAAGTGAAGCGGCGTCTCCTGCGGCAGCCCCTACCAGGTGCGTACATGTCTGTCGCTTTGCCTCGAACTTTATACTGGCCCAGTGTGGCCTGAGCTTAGAAATTTAATCAATTATTTTACACGCAGTGCTTATAAGCGGTAATACTGCATAGTATATTTTATTTAATTAGTTGAACCGATTTTAAGTAATTTAATAAAATAATATTTTTTAACTGAGAAAAACATTATTTAATAATTACACAGCCACACAAAAAAAAATGGACTTCCAGGCCCAGAGGTCAGACCATGTTTTTTATATGTTTTTTGGGTCGCTGAATAAGAATCTGAAGTCCATTTAAGCCTATCACCTCACCTTTTTGCATAACCTCAAAAAACTAATGTTCTTACACAAAAAAAATCGAATTTTGGGTCCTGATCTCAGACTACGTTTTTTATATGTTTTTGGGGTCGCTGAGAAAGAATTCCAAGTCCATTTAACCCTATGACTTGACCATTTTTTATAACCTCAAAAAAAAAACCGATATTTTCACACAAAAAAAATCGATTTTTGGGCCCAGACATCAGAGCATGTTTTTTATATGTTCTTTGGGTCGCTAAAAAAGAATCCAATGTCTATATAACCCTTTAACATTACCATTCTCCGTAACCTCAAAAAAACCGATATTCTTAACATTGAAACAATATGACCTACTTATTCAAACTTCGTACCCTATATTTTAGTTTCTACATCTTATATACATACAACGTAAATATATTTTATCGTGATAATACTATAACTTTCAAATTTCTACCTGATAAGCCAATGGCCCAACAACACGATAACCCTTTAACACTTTAACAAAGACAATAAATCACAGGAAATCCGTATTGTTAAAAAGTGTTACAATGCTATCAACTCTCAAGGTATACCCAAAAATTCCCACTACCCAACAATCCATTCACGTATAACTTAAGTTTGTAGTACCGTCGGCATTAGCATGACCCGATGTACACCACGAGGAGGTTGCGCGATCGGTTTTTATACATCATATAGCTCTTATTTGAGCTTGAAAAAAAATTTATTTGTAAAATTATATCTATTAAAAACACTACAACTTAAATAAATAAATAAATCTTTTTTTACTAGATTAAATTAGGTAAAAATCCAAATACTGACAATAGATAACTGAAAAAAGCATATGATATTGCTAGAATGACTAGATTAATAGACTAGACTTGTAAAATGACTCTATTTGTACATTAGACGCATCAATTAATATTCTTTTTTTGTACTATAACGAGTCCTTTTCTCTTCAAAAGATCTGTGCAATGGTTTTCGCTTTCTGCTAACTTCTGGCAAGTCTCGCTTCAGGGTCCAACAAAAGTCTGCCATCATATTCTCATCCCACCGTCCCTGATAACGAGTTTCCATTACTTTGATGTCCTGGTGGAAGCGTTCGCCCTGTTCTTCACTGTAATGTCCAAGATTTTCGGGAAATTTATCTAAATGGGCGTGTAAAAAGTGTATCTTTAAATTCATCAAACATCTGAGATTTTTAAAATTCTTTACCATTTGTGCAACAATATTCTGATACTCAGGACTTTTGTTGTTTCCCAAAAATTGTTGTGAGACCTCTTTAAAGCTGAGCCAAGCCGATTTCTCTAGGCGATTCATTGTAGATATAAATTTGGCATCTCTAAACATGGTACGAATCTGTGGCCCATCGAATACTCCTTCTTTTAATTTTGCATCGGAAAGTTTCGGAAATTTTGAGACAAGATATTTAAAACATTTGCCGTTTTTATCGAGAGCCTTCACAAATTGTTTCATTAGACCAAGCTTAATGTGTAAAGGTGGAATAAGAATTTTAGATGGATCTACTAAAGCTTTATGTATCATATTACTAGAACCTGGTGTTAGGGATGATCTTACTGCCCATTTTTTCGTATCACTATAGTGCTGATTTCGGTCCCTGCTATCCCACATACACAAATAACAAGGATATTTAGTAAATCCCGACTGTTGTCCAAGTAACATGGTTATAATTTTCAGATCTCCGCAAATTAACCATGAATGCTTGTTATACTGAATTTTTTCTAGAAGTATTTGCATATTATCATATTTCTCCT
>CABEGB010000198.1:0-52605 GCA_901521435.1 Crematogaster levior
TGGAGAAACCTTTTATAGGTACCCCAGGGATTCTGGGGAATCCCTGGGGTTATGTGGGAGTCACCCTATTTAACGGGCATACCCACTAAAACTCCACCGAGGTGCCTTCTGAGCCTAAGATGAGGGGGAGCAGGGAATCGCCAAATGGCATGCTTCCTGCTCCCCCTCGGGCGTGGCCGTGAAGCGGCCTCTGCAGGGGGAGAGGGCAAAGGCCCCTGCCTCCCCCTGCCTCGAGTATTCATAGAATGGATACTGGGGAAGGTCCGGCACCCCGAAACCTTCCCCGCCCCCGGAGTTAGTGGGGGTTAAGGCCGGCCAGGAGCCCCAGCTCCTGACCGACCCCACTAAAAATCACTGGGGGGAGACTGAGGGTCTCCCCCAGTAGTGTCTTATCTTTTCTCAAGGTAAAGGTAACCAGCAGGGGAGTACACGGGAGAGCGTATCATAGCCTGGAAAAAGGCATGACTCTCTTCCTCTGTGTAATGATCCCCTTGCTCCACTACAGCGGATACGCGAAGATGCCTATCAAGGAAAGCACCCACCTCCCTATCAGACAAACCTATAAATAGGGGAAACATGCTCTCCGGGAGGAAGTATTTAAAAGCCCTTGGGCTTAGCCATCCCCCCGCGGAGAGCTCAACGTCCCCCAGCTGCCTCCAATCGGGCCTGGGTTTTCCAAGCTCGAGCCTCAAATCCTCTTCGACAAACCGAAGTTTCTCAAGAAGGGGAGAGGACTCCTCTTCACTTAAGGGGGAGGGAAAGGACGACGACGACGAGGACGCCGAATCCCCCTTCCCTTCCCTTACCAACTCAGCTAACTCCGTGGGCCTCCGAAGTGGATAGCCCACGGAGATGTCCCGCCCCACGGAGGCCGCCGCCGAACCAGCACAAGAACCAGCTTCGGAGCCGGCCTCCGTCGGGCCATCCACCTGGGGAAGCGTCACCCCAGCCCGAGGCTGGGGGCGCTTCCCATACACATCCGTGGAGGGGGGTGAGGCCCCCACTCCCTTCTTCCTCTTTTTCTTCCCTCCCCCGCGACGGGGAGGGTCAGCCCCAACGGCTGAAACAACGTCCTGGGGAGGGCAAGAATCTCCCCAGCTCCACCTCCATTAATACCTCAACGGGGCCCCCCTCTGGGGACCCCACAGAAGCCCCCCCCACAGACATCACCACCGTGTCGGCGGAGGATCCGCCGTCATCAGCGGCGACCTCCATGGGGGAGGCCGAACCACGGGGTGGGCTCTCCTGTGAGGGAGAGCCCACCACCTCTACAACCAGGGAAGGGGGTGAAGCCCCCTTCCCCTTCATCCTCTTCCTCCTCCCTCCCCCGCGACGGGGAGGGACCACGGGGCACCCGCTCCCACCGATGCGGTGGCGAGCGGGTAGCCCCGCGTCGGCACACTGGGGGCAGTGTGCGGCCGGTGCCGCACACGCCCCAACATGGTGCCCGTCCCCGCCGCACCGGAGGCAGGAACTGCCCCGGTCGACGGCGGACGGGCACCATCTTCTAATGTGCCCCCGCCCCAGGCACTTGAAGCACCTGGGGGGGGCACTTACCTCCGGGGAGGTCTGCGTCCCGACGGAACGGGACGCAGGCCTCCCCCTACCTCTAGCCACCGAGGCGTAGGACCGGGATGAACCCGGCCCCACGCCTCCCGAACTGCTCTGGGGGGCGCACCCCCCAGAGCAGAAACCCCTCGATGACGAAGGCTCCCCCCAAATGGAGGAGCCACTCTCAAAAATCCTCAGGAGTAACACCTGGAAGCCTCCTCACGGCCGCAGTCGCCAAATAGTGCGGGGGGCCTGCGCCGCACCCCCCGCACCGCCCGTCGTCCGATGACGACGTGGGGGGAGCCGGGACTCTACCCCCCCCACGCCGACCCCTGGGGCTCCGAGACCCCTGGGGCGGTACGTTGCTTCTATAATTAGTCGACATTTCATAAAAAATAAAAGTGTAATTTTTTAACCTGGTTGTCTTCCAGGGGGGGGTTATTTCGGAGCCCCCCGCTCCTAGGCCAGTTGGTATAACCCACCTCACGAGTCTGGCCTACCCGGGTTTTTTAACATGGTTTTCCTTCCATGTGTGAGCTCTTAGACCCCTGGGATCTCTCCCAGGGGAGCCCCTCCACCACGGCAAGGTGGCTCACAACGGAGGGGAACCTAACCTAACCTAACCTAACCTAACCTAACCTAACCTTTTTTTTTTTTTTTTTTTTTTTTTTTTTTTTTTTTTGGTGACGAGGGGGAAATCCTTTATGGATACCCGAGGGGTTCGGGGGAACCCCTCGGGTTATGTGGGAGTCACCCTATTTAACGGGCATACCCACTAAAACCCCCCCGGGTCAATCGACACAAGCCCTTAGTGAGAGGGGGAGAGGAATCACCTTAAGGCATGCTTCTCTCCCCCTCTCGGGCTGGCCCGCACGGATGAAGTCCGTGCGGGCCTCTACTCGTAACTTGGAGGAGGAGCCGTGACCAACGGCTCCCCCCCCACCACACTGGGGGGGATCGGCGCGACCGAGAGCCCCCGCTCTCGGCCGGCTGATATAATTCCCCCCCAGCCCTCCCCCAGATGTAAAGAGGGGGAGGGCACGAAAGGCCCCCCGCTGTTTGGGGGGCTAAGGAATAGCTGGGGGCTTAAGGCCCCCAACCACCTTTTTCTTCTTTACCTTATTCCCTGGGGCCCCCTTATCAGGACGATTGGGGGGGCCAACGGGGAAGTGCTCAGAGGAGGGGGAGAGCAACTCGTCGAACCAGGAGTACCCCTCCTCCACCGTCCAAGCACCCCCCACTCTGTTAAGGGAGGCGAAGGCGGGAAACTGCCTCGCCTCAAAGGCATCCGCCTCCTCCACCGTTAAAAATTCGTCCAGGCGACTGAAGCAAACCGAGGGGATAAAGCTGAGCTCCTCAGGCCTCAGCCACCCCCGGTTCATTCTCACGTCCCCCAGCCTCCACTTGTATCTGGATTTAGTCTCGGGGACCTGCCCAGACCGAATCATCTCCTCGCGGGCCACCATTGCCAGGTAGCCCGAGGGGAGAAGGCGATAACGACTCCAGGACGAACCTGGGCGTCCGGCCTTCTCCCCTTTCGTCACGTTAGAAGGGGGGGGCGACCCCCCTTCACACCCACTCAAAGATGAGAGAGGAAACTCCTCATCACTCCCACTCAAGGGAGAAGAGAAACACTCAGGGCACTCACCTTTCCTTGCAGCCTCCGCTAAACCCCCAGGCCCCCAAAGTGGGGGACCCAGGGCGGGGGCACTTCCCACTGAGGCCGTCCCCGGACTAGCACAGAAGCCAGCCACGGAGACGGCCTCCGTCGGGCCATCCACCTGGGGGGGGTTTACCCCAGCCGTAGCTAGGGGACCCCCGCCGCCAAGGACGGCCACCACCGGGCCGTCCACCTGGGGCAGATTCCCCCCGACCGAAGACGGGAGGCTCTCCCCTGAAAAACTAACCTCCGTGGGGGGAGGAGAAAGCTCCTCCTCCCCAACTACCTCCATGGGGACTCCATTAGGAGACCCCATGGAGGCCCCCCCCACGGAGACTATCACCGTGTCAGCGACGGATGAACCGTCGTCGTCATCCACTGTGGCAGCCTCCGCGGGGGGAATCCCAGCGAGAGGTGGACACTCCCGTGAGAGAGAGCCCACCACCTCCATTGCCTCAACCAGGGGAGGGGATATAAACCCCCTCCTCTTCTTCCTTTTCTTCCTCTTGCTCCCCCTCTTCCGAGGGGGAATCACCGGGCACCCGCCCCCACCCACCCGGTGGCGAGCAGGTAGCCCGGCTTCCGCGCAGATGGGGCAATGCACGGCCGGAGCCGTGCAAGCCCCAACATGGTGCCCATCCCCGCCGCACCGGAGGCAGGACTTGCCCCGGTCGACGGCGGACGGGCACCACTTCCTTATGTGCCCCCTCCCCAGGCACTTAAAGCACCTGGGGGGGGCACTTACCTCCGGGGAGGTCTGCGTCCCGACGGAACGGGACGCAGGCCTCCCCCTACCTCCAGCCACCGAGGCGTAGGACCGGGATGAACCCGGCCCCACGCCTCCCGAACTGCTCTGGGGGGCGCACCCCCCAGAGCAGAAACCCCTCGATGACGAAGGCTCCCCCAGATGGAGGAGCCACTCAACCGCTTTCAGGAGTAAAATCCTGAAAGCCTCCTCACCGGCCGCAGTCGCCATGTAGTGCGGGGGGCCTGCGCCGCACCCCCCGCACCGCCCGTCGTCCGATGACGACACGGGAGGGGCCGGGACTCTACCCCCCCCGCGCCGACCCCTGGGGCTCCGGGACCCCTGGGGTGGTAAGTTCACTCTATTATTATTCGTCATTTCATCATAAAAGTGTAATTTTTTTACGTGGTTGTCTTCCACGGGAGGGTTATTTCGGAGCCCTCCACTCCTAGGCCAGTTGGTATAACCCACCTCACGAGTCTGGCCTACCCGGGTTTTTGACATGGTTTTCCTTCCATGTGTGAGCTCTTAGACCCCTGGGATCTCTCCCAGGGGAGCCCCTCCACCACGGCAAGGTGGCTCACAACGGAGGGGAACCTAACCTAACCTTTTTTTTTTTTTTTTTTTTTTTTTTTTTTTTTTAGTGACGAGGGGGAAATCCTTTATGGATACCCGAGGGGTTCGGGGGAACCCCTCGGGTTATGTGGGAGTCTCCCTATTTAACGGGCATACCCACTAAAACCCCCCCGGGTCAGCCGACACAGGCCCTTAGAGAGAGGGGGAGAGGAATCACCTAAAGGCATGCTTCTCTCCCCCTCTCGGGCTGGCCCGCACGAATGAAGTTCGTGCGGGCCACTTCTCGTAATTTGGGGGAGGAGCCGTGACCAGCGGCTCCTCCTCCACCACGCTGGGGGGGATCGGCGCGACCGAGAGCCCCCGCTCTCGGCCGGCCGGTAGTGTTCCCCCCCAGTCCCCCCCCAGATGTTAAGAGGGGGGGGACACACAAGACCCCCCAATGTTATGGGGGGCTAAGAGGGGTGACTGGGTGAAGCCCAGTCACCCCTTCACCTTCTTCCCTTTTTTCTTCTTCTTGGGGTGAAGGTCTGATGGGGAGGGAGGACCCTCCCCCGCCTTCAACCCCAAGAAGAATCTATTGGCCTCGAGGCGGATGTCAGGGGGCGCCTTAACGGCACCCGCCCCCGACACCCCCCTCGAGGCGAGCTTCGCATCTTCCTTGGTGCGTCGATACGGGACAGGGCACGCCGTCACATGGCAGCGGAGCTCCCAGCCTGGATGCTCCGCCGCCATGTTTGTGACGGCGCGCTTCACCGCATCGACGCTATCCGCGCCACAGGGAAGGACAGTGGCATCAAAATTGATGCCACTGTCCCTTGCCTTGATCATGCGAAGACCCCTCGCCAGAAGGGGGTCCTCGCGCGCCACTGCCTCTCGAAACAGCCCCCACAAATTTTTGTAGTGTGGGGGCAAAGTCCCGTATTTATGGGCATTGATGGCATCATCCCAGGACCTCAACGTTATGCACGAGGGGCGGTGGAGGAGAGAGAAAGAGACAGGTCTCTCCTCCCCACTCCCACCCCCCCTCGCGGACGACGGTCCTGGGAGCACCACCAATGCCACCGGGTCCTCCTTATCCTTAAGAGGGGGACTAATCCCCCCCTTCTCCTCGTTTCCCTTAGGGGGAACCAAAGTTCCCCCTTTGGCTTTACCAGTCTTGGCCTTTTTGGCCAGGGGGGCGGCGTCCCGAGGGGCCGCCGCTCCCACCTTCTTTACGTTGGGCTTGGAAGCCCGGGAGACGGCGTCCGACCGGGCCGCCGCCCCCACCACCGATTCCCTGGGGGGGAAGGGAGAATTAATTCCCTCCTCCCCGCCCTCTTCTCTGGGAGAGAAGGGGGATCTCTCCCCCTTTCCCTCATCATCCTCAGTGGGAGGGAGGGAGGACTCCTCCCCCCCATCCACCTCCATGGGGACTCCCGCAGGAGACCCCATGGAGGCCCCCCCCACGGAGATTATCACCGTGTCAGCGACGGAAGATCCGTCGTCTTCATCCACGGCGACAACCCCCGCGGGAGAATTCGCCCGGAGAGGTGGACTCTCCCGCGAGGGAGAGCCCACCACCTCCATTTCTACCTCCTGGGGTGGACTCTCCCGTGAGGGAGAGCCCACCACTTCCATTCTCTCAACCGGGGAAGGGGGTGAAGCCCCCCTCCCCTTCCTCCTCCTTCTCTTCTTACCCCCCCCCTTGCGGGGAGGGATAACTGGGCACCCGCTCCCACCCACCCGATGGCGGGCGGGTAGCCCAGCCTCTCCACATATGGGGCAATGCGCGGCCAAGGCCGTGCATGCCCCAACATGGTGCCCGTCCCCGCCGCACCGGAGGCAGGAATTGCCCCGGTCGACGGCAGACGGGCACCACCTACGAATATGCCCCCGCCCCAGGCACTTGAAGCACCTGGGGGGGGCATTTACCTCCGGGGAGGTCTGCGTCCCGACAGAACGGGACGCAGGCCTCCCCACGCCTCGAGCCACCGAGGCGTAGGACCGCGGTCCTACGCCTCCCTGACGGCTCGGGGGGACAGAACCCCCCGAACACGAGCACCTCTTATTAGAGAGTTCCTCCTCTAAGAAGAGGAGGAACCTCTCAAAAATCCTCCAGACCGCGGTCTGGGGGAAGCCGCCGAACCCCGCAGTAGCGGAATAGTGCGGGGGGCCTGCGTCGCACCCCCCGCACCGCCCGTCGTCCGATGACGACGTGGGGGGAGCCGGGACTCTACCCCCCCCACGCCGACCCCTGGGGCTCCGAGACCCCTGGGGTGGTAAGTTTCCTACTCTATTTGTCGTCATAGTCCATATAAAATGTAATTATTTTACCTGGTTGTCTTCCAGGGGGGGGTTATTTCGGAGCCCCCCACTCCTAGACCGGTTGGTATAACCCACCTCACGAGTCCGGCCTACCCGGGTTTTTGACATGGTTTTCCTTCCATGTGTGAGCTCTTAGACCCCCAGGAGAGTTTCCTGGGGGAGCCCCTCCACCACGGCAAGGTGGCTCACAACGGAGGGGAACCTAACCTTTTTTTTTTTTTTTTTTTTTTGTTGTCGAGGGGGAAATCCTTTATGGATACCCGAGGGGTTCGGGGGAACCCCTCGGGTTATGTGGGAGTCGCCCTATTTAACGGGCATACCCACTAAAACCCCCCCGGGTCAATCGACACAAGCCCATAGTGAGAGGGGGAGAGGAATCACCTAAGGGTTTTTTTTTTTTTTTTTTTCAGTCCCAGGGGAAATCCTTTATGGATGAGAGGTCCGGGGGGACCTCTACGGGTTATGTGGGAGTCTCCCTATTTAACGGGCATACCCACTAAAACCCCTGGGGGTGACCTTCCTTGCCCACCATGAGGGAGAGCCGGGTATCGCCATAAGCATTCGTCCAGCTCTCCCTCGGGCATGGCCGTGAAGCGGCCCCTATCCTGGGGGGGAGATTCCTCCCCCCATAAATAAATAACCGAACTCTGGGGAAGGCTGGGTCACCACAGCCCTCCCCCGCCCCTCCCAGATGTAAAAGGGAGGGGCCGCCCCCGGGTGTTGGTGGGGCTAAGGGTGAATGGGGGCCCCCGCCCCCAGTCACCCTTACAATTAAGTTTTAGCCCCCCGCTTCTTCTTCTTCTTGGGGTGGAGATCCGGTGGGGGAGAATCCTCCCCCTCCCTCCACCCCGCGACGAAGAAGCGGTTGGGGGGCAAGTAAATAGTCAGGGGGTGGCTTATCCCACCCCCCAACTCCTCCTCCACAACTGTAGATCGCCCAAACCCCAAGGGGAGCGATGTAAGGTAACAGTCCTTAAGCTCCCAACCGGGTTTTCCGCAGCAACGTCCCGGACTAACGACAAAATCAGCCGGGCGGTGTCCAGCCGTCCATAGGGGAGGACGTCCGCGATAAAATGGATACGAGGACATGTCCCCAGCCACCTAATTACGCATAGACCCCTCGCAATTGAGGGATCCAGCTTCTTCACCGCCCCCACCACCCTATCCCAAACTAGTCGGGAAAACCGGGCGGGGGGAGCTACCATCCGAGGGGGCTCCCGCATCTCCGGGAGCCTCCCATAGAGAGCGGTTGAAGGAGAGGCCTTGCAACGACCCCACAATCAGCCCCCACCTCACCTATGCATTCCTCCAAAGAAGGTTTTTTAACCTCCTTGGCCACCGTAGCGGCCTGGGGGGCGCTGTCCTGAAGGGACCTCTGCCCCCCCCTCCTTGTTAGTCAGCCTCTCAAGGCAGACTGAGGGGAGGAGGCGGGAGAGCTTAGCGTCGGCCACTCCCGCCTCCTCCCCGCCATCCGGGCTAGGGGGGGAATTCTTTTTCCCCCTCTTACCTTTTTCCTTTGGGGAAGGGGAGTTTCCTCCCCTCCCTTCCTACCTTCAACCACCTCCATGGGCTCCCCGGACGGGGAGCCCATGGAGGGGAAACCCCCCACGGAGGCCCCCCCCGGGCCGGAACACAGCCCAGACCTCGGGGACGACCTCCATAGGAATAACATCCTCCTGGGGAAGAGTCACCCCACCCGAAGGCAGGGGACCCTCCCCGGGAACAACCAGGGAGGGGAGTGAAGCCCCCCTCACCTCAGATGTGAGGGGGAAGGGGGAGAAGCCCCCTCACCTGTCAAACCCCGGGGTGGGCTCTCCTGTGAGGGAGAGGGAAAACAACCGGGGAAGGGGGTGAAGCCCCCTTCCCCTTCTTCCTCTTCCTCCTCCCTCCCCCGCGACGGGGAGGGACCACGGGGCACCCAGTCCCGCCAACGCGATGGCGAGCGGGTAGCCCCGCGTCGGCACACTGCGGGCAGTGTGCGGCCGGTGCCGCACACGCCCCAACGTGGTGCCCGTCCCCGCCGCACCGGAGGCAAGAATTGCCCCGGTCGACGGCGGACGGACACCACCTACGGATGTGCCCCCGCCCCAGGCACCAGCACCTGGGGGGGGCACTCGCCCCCGGGGAGTTCTGCGTCCTAACAGGCGAGACTGGGGGCCTCCCCCGCCTCTAGCCACCTTTACGTAGGACCGGGATGAACCCGGCCCCACGCCTCCCGAACTGCTCTGGGGGGCAGCCCCCCCGGAGCAGAAACCCCTCGATGACGAAGGCTCCCCCATAATCTGGGGAGGAGCCACTCACCCGACCTTTCAATGGGCCCCCCCAGAAAGCCTCCTCACCGGCCCCCAGTTGAAGCCATATAGTGCGGGGGCCCCCGCCTCCGCTCACCTCTTTATCTTTTTCCGCCAGTCGTCCGATGAGGGACACGAGAGGAGGCCCCGATGGACACTACCCCCCCCGCTCCGACCCCTGGGCCTCCCGAGACCCCTGGGGCGGAAGTTTCGCACGTGCCTCGGAGGAAATTCTCAACCATATAGATGTAATTAACAAACGTGGTTGTACTTCCACGGGAGGGGGTTATCTCGGATTCCTCCTGACTCCTAGCCAGTTGGGCCAACCCACCTCACCCAACAACCTCCTACTCAGGGTTTTTTAACATGGTTTTCCTTCCATGTGTAGCTCTTAGACCCCAACGAAGATCCACCGATCGGGGGACGCGAGCCATCCACGGGGTGGCCAAGGGCACCCCTCCTAACCCCAGTGGCCTTACTGTCGGACAGCCTTGTAAGGGGGAAATCCGAGGGGGACCCGAGGGGTTCGAGAAACCCCTCGGGTTCTCCCGCCTCGCCCTATCTCCGGAAGGGGGGGAGACCCCCCCTTCAATCCTGCTCAAGCCCTCCCTGAGAGGGGAAGGGAGGCATAGCTTCTCTCCCCCCCTCCCCAGGCCTGCACGGAATCTCCATCCAGGCCTCCATGAGCTCCCCGGAGGAGGAGCATAGACCAACTCCTCCCCCTCCACCAGGCCGCCCCCGGACTGGGCACGGCCAGCCTCGGGGACAGACCTCGGTCGGTAACATATACCTCCCCCCCGCCCCACCCAGAGCCGGAGGCGGGGGCCGCCCCCAGATGTAGGTGGGGGGAGGGGGGTGAGGCCCCCGCCTCCCGTCACCTCTTCCTCTTCACCCTTCCCCGCATTTACGCTAGGGCTAGCCGGGACAGAGGAGGGACAAAACCCCCCCCCAGTATCCCCGCCTCCCCCAACCGCGGGGGAACCCCTAACAGCTTTCCCCTCTCCATTCGGATTCCAGGGGAACCAGGAGGTGGTCCTGTGAGGGAGAGCCTCTACTCCCCTGCAACCGGGGAAGGGGGAGAGGCCCCCTTCCCCTTCTTCCTTTTCCTCCTCCCTCCCCCCGACGGGGAGGGACCACGGGGCACCCAGTCCCGCCAACACGATGGCGGGCGGGTAGCCCCGCGTCGGCACACAACGGGCAGTGTGCGGCCGGCGCTGCACACGCCCCAACATGGTGCCCGTCCCCGCCGCACCGGAGGCAAGAATTGCCCCGGTCGACGGCAGACGGGCACCACCTTCGAATATGCCCCCGCCCCAGGCACTTGAAGCACCTGGGGGGGGCATTTACCTCCGGGGAGGTCTGCGTCCCGACGGAACGGGACGCAGGCCTCCCCCCGACCTCTAGCCACCGAGGCGTAGGACCGAGATGAACCCGGCCCCACGCCTCCCGAACTGCTCTGGGGGGCGCACCCCCCAGAGCAGAAACCCCTCGATGACGAAGGCTCCCCCAGATGGAGGAGCCACTCAACCGCCTTCAGGAATAACATCCTGAAGGCCTCCTCACCGGCCGCAGTCGCCATATAGTGCGGGGGGCCTGCGCCGCACCCCCCGCACCGCCCGTCGTCCGATGACGACACGGGAGGGGCCGGGACACTACCCCCCCCGCGCCGACCCCTGGGGGTCCGAGACCCCTGGGGTGGTAACGTTCATACTATTGTTCGTCGTTCATTCCATAAATAAATGTAATTATTTTACCTGGTTGTCTTCCAGGGGGGGGTTATTTCGGAGCCCCCCACTCCTAGGCCAGTTGGTATAACCCACCTCACGAGTCTGGCCTACCCGGGTTTTTTAACATGGTTTTCCTTCCATGTGTGAGCTCTTAGACCCCCAGGAGAGTTTCCCAGGGGAGCCCCTCCACCACGGCAAGGTGGCTCACAACGGAGGGAACCCTTTTTTTTTTTTTTTTTTTTTTTTTTTTTTTTTTTTTGATGTCCCAGGGGAAATCCTTTATGGATACCCGGGAGGTCCGGGGGGACCTCCACGGGTTATGTGGGAATCTCCCTATTTAACGGGCATACCCACTAAAACCCCTGGGGGTGACCTTCCTTGCCCATAGTGAGGGAGAGCCGGGTATCGCCATAAGCATTCGTCCAGCTCTCCCTCGGGCGTAGCCAATACGGCTCCTGTCCTGGGGGAGGGAGTGTCAGGGTCTCGTATTAACACTCCCTCCCAAATATATCCTAGCCTGGGGAAGGCCGGGTCACCTCGGCCTTCCCCCACCCCTCCCAGATAAAAGGGGAGGGGCCGCCCCCTGATGTTATTGGGGCTAAAGGTGACTGGGGGCCCCCGCCCCCAGCCACCTTTACACAAGGGACAACTGGGGAGGAGGACAAACGCCCCTGCCCTCCCCACGCGACTTCCCCCCCATCATCAGACCGGAGATTCCCCGGCCCTCAGGAAGGGGAAAGCCGCTACTGTCATCCCTTATCTACCTTCTTTCGCTGGCCCTTCTCCGATGGGGAAGGACCAGGAGTTTTAATCCAAGCCGAGATTAGCCACTTGCAAATGGCGGCTCCTTCCCGCTCGGATACGTCATGCATCTCTCCAGTTTTCCGGAGAGCCTTACGAGCGGATCTGTGCCTTGCTGAAAAGGCTTCGATTTCCGAACGCGGTGCGTCCCAGACCTCTAAAAAAGGGGCCAAATCACGCGAGGGGACATGCAGAAACTTCTCTGGTATACAGAGAAGATCACTATCAATATGCACGTCCCCATATCTGTATTCCGCCTGTTCGATCTCCGGGGCGACCACCGAAGAACGGGAAGTCGCCCCAGCACCCTTCTCATCTAGGCCAGAGGCCTTAACATCCGGAGCAGAGTCCAGAAGGGACTCCGCTCTAACTTCCTTGTCGGTAAGCCTCTTAAGGCTTACCGAGGGGACGAGGCGGGAGAGCTTGGCATCCGCAACTCCCGCCTCGCCCCCATCCGAAATAGGGGGGGAATCCTTCTTCCCCCTCTTCCTGTCTCTGCGAGGGAGGGGGGCTTCCCCCCCTCCCCCACAATCTACAACCACCTCCATGAGCTCCCCTGATGGGGAGCCCACGGAGGGTAAACTCACCACGGAGGCCTCCCCCGGACTGGGAACAAGCCCAGCCACGGGGAAGACCTCCGTGGGTACATCCGCCAGGGGGGGGACCGCCCCAACCGGGGGCGGAAGCCCCTCCCCAGAAACAGCCAGGGAGGGGGGTGAGGCCCCCCTCCCCTCCTCAACGACCGGGGAGGGGGGTAAGACCCCCCTCCCCGCCTCAGGTGCAACCGAAGAAGGGGGTAAAGCCCCCTTCCCCTTTTTCCTCTTCCTCCTCCCTCCCCCGCGACGGGGAGGGTCCACGGGGCACCCGCTCCCACCGATTCGGTGGCGAGCGGGTAGCCCCGCGTCGGCACACTTCGGGCAGTGTGCGGCAGGTGCTGCACACGCCCCAACGTGGTGCCCGTCCCCGCCGCACCGGAGGCAGGAATTGCCCCGGTCGACGGCAGACGGACACCACCTACGAATATGCCCCCGCCCCAGGCACTTGAAGCACCTGGGGGGGGCATTTACCTCCGGGGAGGTCTGCGTCCCGACGGAACGGGACGCAGGCCTCCCCACACCTCGAGCCACCGAGGCGTAGGACCGCGGTCCTACGCCTCCCTGACGGCACGGGGGGACAAAATCCCCCGAGCACGCACACCTCTTAGAGGATTCCCCCTCTAAAAAGAGGAGGAACCTCTCAACAATCCTCCAGACCGCGGTCTGGAGGAGTCCGCCGCACCCCGCAGTAGCGGAATAGTGCGGGGGGCCTGCGTCGCACCCCCCGCACCGCCCGTCGTCCGATGACGACACGGGAGGAGCCGGGACACTACCCCCCCCGCGCCGACCCCTGGGGCACCGAGACCCCTGGGGTGGTAAGTGGCCGTAAGGCGGCCTCTATCCTGGGGGAGGGAGTGGTTACACTCCCTCCCCAAATAATTACCAAACCTCGGGGAAGGCCGGGTCACCACCGACCTTCCCCCGCCCCCCCAGATATTAGGAGGGGGCCGCCCCCAGGTGTTATTGGGGCAAGAGGTGGCTGGGGGCCCCCGCCTCCAGTCACCTCTTCTTTTTCCGATTCTTTGGTTTGGGGTGGAGGTCTATGGAGGGGAGAACCCTTCCCCTCCTCCAATACCTCCACAAAGAATCGGTTAGCCTCTAGGCAAAAGTCGGGGGGAGAGGCCTCTGGGGCTTCCCCCCCCTCGACTTCGCCGCAGCTGCAACGCTCGAGCACCGATCCATGGGCACCGTCACATGACAACGGAGTTCCCAACCTGGATTCTCTGTTGCCAGTTTAACGACGGCGCTCCTGATTTGATCGATACTCGCCGACCCACGGGGGAGGATATTAGCAGAAAAGTCTAATCCCTTCCTCTCCCCCATGGTCTTCTGAAGACCCCTGGCAATGCAGGGGTCCCCTTTCTTAACCTCCTCAACCACCAACTCCCACAACCTCTCATGAGGCGGGGCCGTGGTAGCAAGGAGGGTAATCACCTTGTCCCAGTTATTGCCGCCCGACCCGACAAGAGGAGGAGGGCGGTGACGGACGGCGAAGGAGACAAGCCCCCTCGCTTTGCCCCCATCCCCCTCCCTACTAGGCGGCCCTGGAACAACTGGTGCCATGGGCACCTTCGACTTAAGGGGGGGTGACCCCACTCACCAAAACCTCCGCCTTGGGGTGATATACCTCCCCCCCGTGGATATACCTCCTTTCACTGCAATTTTTGCGGCAGGGGGAACAGTCCTCCAAGCCATCGCCGCCCTCACCTCCGCGTCAGTCAGCCTGCGAAGGCTGACCACAGGGATGAGGCGGGACAGCTTGGGGTCCCCCTCTATTGGTGGAAGGGGGGAATCTCCCCCCCTTTCACCTCCACCAGCCACTCCCATGGAGGGCCCAGTTGGGGACTCCACGGGGGGGGGCTGTCTCCTCCACGTCCATCTCCGAGTCATCACGGGATCCACTCCGCGTCAACTCGGGGACGTATTCCACAACGGTCGCCACCGAGACGGCGGAGGACACACTCCCCGCCGACTCGGTGACGACGTCCACCTCCATTGTCTCCCTCACGGAAGAATCCGTCCTACAAAGGGACGGACCCTCCTGTGAGGGAGAGTCCGCCACTCTTCCCCTTTCGGGAAAGTCAACTACAGGGGGTGTCCCCGCAATCTGGGAGATCACCCCGGACTTTTTAGGAGGAGGACCACCACCCTCATCGTCCCTCCTCCTCTTCCTCCTTCCTCCCCGACAAGGGGGAATCACCGGACAGGTGGGCCCCCCCACACGGTGAGACGCCACCTGCCCCGCCTCTTCACACGCCGGGCAGTGTGCGGCCGTAGCCGCACACTCCCGGACCAAATGTCCCTCGGCCCCGCACCGGAGACAACAAACGCTCCGGTCGGTAGCCGAGGGACAAAACTTCCTGGTGTGCCCTCGCACCAGGCATCTATAACACCTGGGCGAGGACACACCACCGGCCGAGGGAGTCTGGGTGCCCACCGTCCGCGTGGGGCACCCAGACTTCCCTCCCTTCCTCACCTCCGAGGCGTACGAAACGCCCGCCTCGGTGGTGACCTTCCGCCCCCCCAAAAAGTGGAGGAGCTCCTCTACGACCTTCAAGACCGAGGTCAGGAGGGCCGTTTCCGCGGTAGCCTCGTTGTGCAGGAGGCCCGCGTCGCACCTCCTGCACCGCCCGTCGTTCGATGACGACATAGGGGGGGCCGGGACTATACCCCCCCTACGCCGGTCCCTGGGGCTCCGAAACCCCTGGGACGGTACGTCAATTCTATCGTGTGTCATTAACAATCCATAAAAATGTAATTTTTTATCGTGGTTGTCTTCCACGAGAGGTTACTTCGGAGACCCCACTCCTAGGCCGGTTGATATCACCCACCTCACGAGTCCGGCCTACCCGGGTTTTTTAACACGGTTTTCCTTCCATGTGTACGCTCTTAGATCCCGGGAGAGTTTCCCGGGGAGCCCCTCCACCACGGCAAGGTGGCGTACAACGGAGGGGACCCACTAAAACCCCTGAGGGTGACCTTCCTTGCCCATAAGAGGGGGAGCAGGGCATCGCCTGAGGCATTTCTTCCTGTTTCCCCTTGGGCGTGGCTGTGATCAGCCCCTATCCTGGGGGGGGAGACAAAACTCCCCCCCAAATTAATTACCGAACTCCGGGGAAGGTTGGGTCACCACAACCTTCCCCCGCTCCCCCAATTGTAAGGAGGGGGGGCCGCCCCCGGGTGTTAGTGGGGCAAGAGGTGATTGGAGGCCCCCGCCCCCAATCACCTCTTTTTAAGGATTCCTTTCTTTTCTAAGTTCTTCGCGGACTTTTTGGGCTTCGGGTGGAGGTCCACGACAGAGGAAGGAACCTCCACTTCTAACAGTCCGTCCGCGAAGAACTTGTTCGCCTCGAGGCGACAATCGGGAGGCTTCGCATTTGCGGATGTTCCCGACTTGCCGGCCGCCGAGGCAGGATAACGTCGACTTAGGGGCGCCGTCACGTGGCAACGGAGTTCCCATCCTGGGTGCTCCGTTGCCAATTTGATGACGGCGCCCTTAATTAAGTCGACGCTTGTCGACCCTAGGGGGAGGACATGAGCGGAAAACCTAAACTCCGTATCCCTGTCCCCTCCTTGTTTCTGCAAAGACCCCTAGACACTCGGGGGTCTTTACGCGCCACCTCGTCCTTCAGTAATTTCCACAGGTCGCAATCCGGTGGAAGTACTGCGCCCGTCCTTACGGCCGTCTCCAGATGCTCCCAAAGGACATAAGTCGATCGGTGGACGAGGGAGAAAGAGACAGGAGTACTCCCCGTCCCGTCCCCCCCGCCACCGACGGCCCAGAGGGAGCCATCCTGGATCGGCCAGAAGTACCCGGCGGAGGGGGAGCGGCTCCCGTGAGGGACACCGCCCCCACCTCTTTTGCCTTGGCCTTCTTAGCTACCGGGGGGGTGGCGTCCGAAGAGGCCGCCGCCCCCACCTCCTTGTCGGTCACCCTCGGGAGGGTGACCGTGGGGAGGAGACGGGAGAGTTTTGGGTCTCCCGTCCCTCCCTCAACCTCTCTAATGGGAAGGGGAAGGGATTCCTCCCCCTACCTTCACCCACCTCCATAGGAGGAAGAGGGAATTGCTCCCCCTCCCTCTTGTCAACCTCCATGGGGAGGGGAGGGGACTTCTCCCCTCCACCTCCACCCATCTCTGTAAGAGGGAGGGAGGATTGCTCCTTCCTCCCTACTTCCACCTCCATAGAGGTCCGAGGAGGCCCCTCTGAGGTGGATCCCCTAGAAAGAGGGTCCACCTCCATAATCCCCACCTGAGGAGGAGACACCCCGTCCAAAGACGGGGGCCTCTCCCCAGGTGCCGAAGGAGGGAGTAAAACCCCCCCTCCTTTGTTTCTCCTCCTCCTCCTCTTCTTCCCCCCCTTCCGGGGGGAAACCACAGGGCACGTGGGCCCACCGATGCGGTGGGACGCCACGCGCCCGGCCTCCTCACACAAGGGACAGTGCGCGGCCTTAGCCACGCACTGCCCCACCAAGTGTCCCTCCGCCCCGCAGCGGAGACAAACCCCACTGCGGTCAATGGCGGAGGGACAAAACCTCCGAATATGCCCCCTCCCTAGGCACTTGAAGCACCTGGGGAGGGCACCGACCTCCGGGGAGGTCTGCGTGCCAATCGTCCTACTGGACGCAGATCTCCCCCCTCCTCTGACAACCGAGGCGTAGGACCCGGAACAAGTCCGGAGCCCTACACCTCCCGTACCACTCGGGAGGGCGAGCCCCCCCGAGCACATACACCTCGTCCTAGGCTCCTCCTCCTCCAGGAGGAGGAGGAGCCCCACGAGGGCATCCCGCACTAGTGTCCGGAGTGCCACACCACTCCTCGCAATCGCCCTATAGTGTGGGGCGCCTTTCCCTGTGGAGATCTCTCCCCCTCCTCCTGGAGTTCCTCCCTCTCTCCCCCATCCGTCTCCATAGGTACCCCAGAAGGGGGCACCACAACAACCGGCCTCATAGAGGCCACCACCGTCTCGGCGGATGAACCGCTTACCTCAGTGGCGACCTCCATGGGCTCGCCAGGGGGGAAACCGACCTGGGGAAGGTCCCAGAACTTGGGAGTACCCCCCACAGGCTCCCCTAGGGGAATTACGACCCCTCTCCTGGCCCTCCTCCTCCTTCTCTTCCCTCCCCCACTCCGGGGAGGGACTACAGGGCACCTGCCCCCACCAATGCGGTGGGAAGCGGGAAGCCCAGCTTCTTCACACTTGGGGCAATGTGCGGCCGGAACCGCACATGCCCCAACATGGTGTTCCTCCACCCTGAGGCAACAATTGCCTCGGTCGGCGGTGGAGGGACACCACCTTCTAATGTGCCCCCGCCCCAGGCACTTAAAGCACCTGGGGGGGGGCACCAACCTCCGGGGAGGTCTGCCTCCCAGTCGTCCTATGGGACGCAGACCTCCCGCTTCTTCCTCTAACCACCGAGGCGTAGGACCCGGGAGTCCGGAGCCCTACGCCTCCATTACCACTCGGGGGGCTGACCCCCCGTGCACCCACATCTCAACCACGACCTCTCCTCCAAAAGGAGGAGGAGCCCTTCAAGGGCGCTCCTGACAAGGAGGGCCTCACCACTCCTCCGCTGTAGCCCTATAGTGTGGGGCGCCAGCGGAGCACGCTCCACACCGCCCGTCGTCTGATGACGACATGGGGGGAGCCGGGACACTACCCCATCCACGCCGGCCCTTGAGAGTCCAAACCCTCTGGGGCGGTACGTCTTTATCTTTAATCGTCATTTTCGTCATAAAAATGTAATTTTTTTACGTGGTTGTCTTCCACGGGGGGATTATTTCGGAGCCCCCCACTCCTAGGCCGGTTGGTATAACTCTCTTCACGAGTTCGGCCTACCCAGGTTTTTTAACATGGTTTTTTTTCCATGTGTGCGCTCTTAGACCCCTGGGATTTCTCCCAGGGGAGCCCCTCCACCACGGCAAGGTGGCGCACAACGGAGGGGTTCATGGACCCCCCTCAAGGACCGGAGGGGTCAAGAAAAGTAAAAAGAAGAGGTGACTATAGGGGTCCCTCTTCTTGAGGGCTGGAGAATTTCTCTCCGGAAAATTTCTCTCTGGCCCAATGGGGAGAGGGGCCCCTATGGGGGAGGGGTTCTGTCCTCTCCCCCTGTCACCTTTCTATCCAAAGTTTTGTGGGGAGAACTTCTTTCCCCCTCAGTGGGGGATCGGTCAGGAGCTGGGGATCCTGACCGACTCCACCCCCCACTAACACCGGGGACGGGGAAAATTCCGGGGTGCCGGACCTTCCCCATTATATAACTTATAGCGAGGCAGGGGGAGGTAGGGGCATTTGCCCTCTCCCCCTGCAGGAGCCGTTATTTGGCCACGCCCCAAGGGGGAGCAGGACGAATGCCATAAGGTGATACCCTGCTCCCCCTCACTATGGGCTCAGGAAGGCACCCCGGGGGGTTTTAGTGGGTATGCCCGAGGGGGGATTCTGTCCCCCCCTCGGAGACTCCCACATAAACCCAGGGACTCCCCAGAGTCCCTGTGGTACCTATAAAAGGTTTCTCCCTCGTGAACAAAAAAAGGGAAGGGCGGAGAGGGAATCCCCCCTCCCTCCTAAGGAGGTGGACAGGGGGTGTGGAGAAGGGAAGCAATCCCCCTCCTCCCTATGGAGATAGAAGAGGGAGGGGGAGGGAATTCTCCTCCTCCTCCCCTGACAAAGGAGGAAACCCTGGAGGGGGAGGGGGACGAGAAACTGTTCCGCCTCCTCTCCGTTGTCAGCCTTCCGAGGTTGGATGACGGGGGGAGGATGGCGGCGTCCCCTTCTAAAGTTGTCCCTTCAGTCGCCGCAAAGACCGCGGTTAAGATGAATGAAGGGGGAGGGGTGGCTATGGCCACCCCAAAAAGAAAGGTCCCCCCAGCCGCAATTATCGCGGCCAAGAAGGTGTTAGTGCCCATGGGGGGAACCAAGGTTCCCCCCAAAGCGGTGGCGGCGCCGTCTGCCCCGGGGCCATCTGGTGGTGGGGGAGGGTCGGGGAGGGTAACACCTATTTTCTTCGACATCCTCCACCGCCCAAATGTGTGTTCCTGGGACAGGATGGTGACCGCCATCGAAATGAAGACCCTTCCCCCACATAAGAAAGTCTTGTGGGGGATGGTTAGAGAAGAGGTGGGGCGTGTAGACCCCCGCATTGCGGAGGATCTTTACCTATCCCAGGGGGGGGGGGAGCGGGGGATTTAGATCTCTGCCTCCGTCCTCCCCCGAGGAGTTGACAATGGTGTCGACATTATAAAGGGCGCCGTCATTAGGTTGGCAGCGGAGCACCCGGGCTGGGAGCTCCGCTGCTACTTGACGGCGCCCCTAAGTCGATGCCCTGTTGCCTCGAAGGCGGCTAAGTCGGGGGTAAAAGTCTCTCCGGCGTCCCCCGACTCCCTCCAGGCAAACAAGTTTTTCCTTAGAGGGGTGGAGAAGGAGGAGGGTCCTCCCCCCCGGTGGACCTCCACCCTAAAAAGAAAAAGAAGAAAAAGGTTGCTGGGGGCACTTAAGTTCCCAGCCATTTCTTCCCCCCCATAACATCGGGGGGTTGTGTTGTGTCCCCCCTCCTAACATCTGGGGGGGGATTGGAGGGGAAAGATATCGACCGGCTGAGAGCGGGGGCTCTCAGTCGTGCCGATTCCCCCCCAGAGTAGTGGAAAGGGAGCCGTCGGAGCCCGGCTTCCCCTCCAAATAATAACCGAGAAGAGGCCCTTAATTGGGCCAGCCCGAGGGGGGGAGAGACGCGTGCCATAAGGCGATTCCTCTTCCCCCCTCTGTAAGGGTTGGGAAGGCTGCCCCGGGGGGTTTTAGCGGGTAGGCCGGTAAGTTCTGCTTTACCGGAGAGTCCTGCATTCCCCCGGACCCTCGGGTATCCATAAAGGATTTCCCCCTCGACAACAAAAAAAAAGGGGGAAGGCCACCCCGAAAATAAACCAACTTTTATAATGATTATGGATATGTTTTGTAAAAGGTGCCGATCATTACCGGCCCAGGGCGACCGGACGCCCTGGGCCCGGCGAAAGAGGGGTGTCGTCCCGACCCCTCTCCCGTCGTCATCGGACGACGGGCTACCAGCAGGTGCACCGCAGGCCCTGCTGGGGAACTGGCGCCTGCGAAGGGGCTCACACCCATCACAAGAGGCACGCCTGTGTCTGCCGAGAGGCATAACTGCTTCTCTGCAGAGCAGGTTGGCGGCCTCCGTTTTCACTTTCCCCTTCTCCGATTGAGAGGGGGGATGGACCCGGTTGTGGAGTTGGAAGACATCGCGTCTTCCCTCCCCAAGCCGGGCCCATCGTCAGGTAGGGCGTCGCGGAGTCTGATGGGATCCAGAGCCTCTTTGGTGACGGCATCCACGAACGACATCTCGGATGCCTGTCTTGACGCTGTTTCGACAAGGTCCTTCCCGTCGATTTCGGACAGAAATAGCGTGAAGACAAAGAAGAAGAGGAAAGTGGCGGGATTGAAAGGCGTTCGATCCTCGTCAAGTGAAGGAGAGGAGGAGGTAGTCAAGGTTCCCAAATGGGACTCACGAGGGCGTCCTTCCAAAAATCCCTCTCATGCCGGCCAAAAGATCCGAGAGAGGGACATTCAGAGGAACAAGGATGCATTAGAGAGGACAGCCTTACGGGCAATGGACAGAAACTGCCCGGTAGATAACTCTCCCTTCCGGATGAGAAACTGGGAGAAAAAAGTAAACGTAATCGCTGAGGAACTGCGCTCGGCGTCTCCTGGCTGTGTTGCCTTAGAATTTAAGAATAGGGTTAATACGCTCAGGAAATTGGCTGAATCCTCTAAAGGGTTGCAGGGAGGAATGCAGCATGCTCTCCTCATGACAGCTGTTACATTCGATGTGGGGATGGAGATCCTGATGAGGAGCAACGCCAGGGGTTACTATGACCCGCTGGCTGGAAGGGCTCCCTCTCCCGCTAACGCTCAGACTGAGGACATCCTGGCCGCCAATCAGCGTTTGGAGGCTCAAGTGGCAGAGCTGCAAAGGGAGATCGAGGAGATAAAGCGAATATCTCCCCCTCACTCCCCAATCACTCGCTCGAAGGCGAGAAAGAGATGCGATGAGGACCTCCCAGATGAGGCTCCTCCTCCTTCTAGTCCTCCGAGGACCTTGGTGAGGCAAGAGGAGGTGGATATGTTCCCAGCTCTCAGGCCCTCGCTGCAGGGTAAGCCGCCCACCAGGATCCCGGAGGAACGGGCAGACAACCCCTCGTTTACACTCTCCCCCGAAAGGTGCAAGAAGAGGAACGAGTTGACTACTGCGAGGGACACCAAGGAAATAGTGAGGTTGGTCATGGAGAAAGTCACCAGTATTCTTCTTGCCCAACTTTCTGCCCTGGGAACCCCCTTGGAGGGCCCCAAACCCAGGAGAGAGGAGCCGGTTCTAAAGAAAGTTCCAGCTCCGACCCCCGTTGGGAGCTCGTCTGGGGGAGCCCCTAGCAAGGGGAAAAAGAAAAGCAGCATCGGGGAACCAGAAGGCCTCTGCGGGGACGTTACCGAGTCGGCCTGATCCCCAGCCCCGGCCCCTCCCCTCCAAGGGAAGCAAAACCGGGGACGGAAACCAGGGGGCACTCTCCTCATCCACGAGGACATCCCCTCCTTCCTCCCAGCCTGCCCCTGCCTCCTCCTCTGCCAACCCCCAGAAGGGAGAGGTATGGAGTGCAGTGCTGGGGAGGAAAGCAAAGAGGAAGGCTGCGACCACCAAAGCCGTAACCCCCCCCAAGTGGAATCCTGTTGCTCCCTCTCCCCGCGTCCTTCCCCTTAAGGGGAAGACACGGGAAAAGAGGGAGAAGAGGCAAAGAAGCGGCAAAGAAGAGGAAAAGCCCGAAATCTGCGGCAGTTGTAGTCACGGGCCCCGAGGGAAAGTACGCCAAACTCTTGGCACATGCCAAGAAGAGCATCTCCCTCGGGGAGCTGGGTATCCCTGCTGGCGGACTCCGGCCACGGGGCGCGTTAACTGGCGCCCTTGTGATGGAAGTCACTGGGCAGAACAGAGAGGCGAAGGCGGACAGGCTGGCCAGTAAGCTGGCCAGCCTATTTGAGCATACGCCGGGTGTGAGGGTTTCTCGCCTCCGCAAATTGGCGGATCTCTGCCTGCGGGGGGTGGAACCCTCAGTCACGGCGGAGGAAGTGGCCGCCGCTGTGGCGGCCAAGGGTGGGTGCCTACTCTCGGACATTAGGGTGGGGGAACTCAAACCCTCACCCCGTCCGAGGGGATTGGGCACCATAATGGTGCGATGCCCAATAGGGGCGGCCAATAAGATAGCGCAGGGGGGTCGACTAAACCTGCATGTCGACCTCCTTGCACCAAGGCCCCTACAGTGTTACCGCTGTATGGAGGGGTGCCATGTGAGGGCCAGGTGCCCCAATGAGGACCGTAGCGGTTGTTGCTACCGCTGCGGTGTCTCGGGGCACCTGGCGGCCAAGTGTGACGCGGTGGTCTTCTGCGTGATTTGCAAGTTCGCGGGGAGGCCACACGTCCACCGTATGGGGGGTCCTGCTTGCAGGCCTCCCAACAAGAAGAAGAATAAGAAGGGAGGGGCGAAGCCAGCGCCGACCCCCTCTCAACCCCCTGCTGGGGGACAGAGTCAGGAGAAGGGGGGCGGGTTCGGCGACCGTCCCTTTGCTTCCCCCGAAAGGGGGACAGGTTAAAGCCCCGCTCCCGAAGCAGGAACCGAGGACCCTGCCTAGGGTCGCCAGTGTAATAGACCCCTTGGCCGATAAAGAAACGGCCATTGCCGTAGCCGCTGTCGTCTCGTCGGCATTGGCTATGGATGTAGATGGCCCAGGCCCGGAGGAGCCGGTGGGCGAATAGGCGTCTTCACGCCCACACGGCTCCTCCAGGCCAACTTGAATCACGCCTGGCAGGCCCAGGACTTGTTCCTGCAGGACCTCGCCGGGCGTGATTCTGGCCTTGGTGTGATCGCGGAGCCGTACAGTGTGCCCGACTCTAACCCGAATTGGGTGTCGGCCACTGATGGCTCCGCGGCCTTAGTAAGAAGGCACTCCCCTCTCATTGCCCTCGCGGCAGCCGGGAGGGGGTTTGTTATTGCGAGGTGGGGTGCCTTACATGTCGCGGGGGTATACGCCCCCCCCAGATGGACTCTCCCGGAATTTGAAGAATTTTTACGGGAATTGGGGGATGGCATGCGCCGATGCCTCCCCCATCCCGGGTTGGTGGCCGGAGACTTTAACGCCTGGGCACAAGCGTGGGGTTCCCGTGCCACCAACGCCCGCGGGAGGGTCCTTCTGGACTGGGCGGCGGAGATGGATCTCCTCTTGCTTAATGAGGGGACCCAGAGCACCTGTGTCCGCCCTCAGGAGGAGTCCATAGTCGATTTGACTTGGGCGACCCCGGGGGCGGCGCGATTAGTTCAATCATGGGAGGTGGCCCAGAGAGAAAATCTATCAGACCATCTCACTATTGAGATGGTCCTTACGGCCACTCCCCGGGAGGTGCTCTTCCGCCGCCGTGAGGGGGGCGCAAAACCCCCCAGATGGTCCCTGTCCAAGCTGGACAGGGACCGTTTGTTGGCGGCTGCCTCTGTGGAAACCTGGGCTGACGTTCCAGCCCAGGTGGATGCGGAAGCCGCGGAGATAGGGGCTATGGCTGCTCGCATTTGCGACGCAGCCATGCCCCGGACTAAGCCCGCCCCCCGCCGGGCAGCTTATTGGTGGAGTAAGGAAATCGCGGAGTTGCGCCGCGAGTCTAATGCGGCGCGCCGTGATTTCCTCCGTGCCCGGCGGAGATGGGCGGGCATAGATGATGAGTGGGTCGCGGAGGTACGCAGCGCGTACTCAGCCGCGCGGTACGCGCTGCGGAAGGCCATCCGCGACGCCAAGGCCAGGGCCTGGGATGAACTGCTAGCGAGTCTCGACCGGGACCCCTGGGGGCGCCCGTACAAAATTGTTTTGAACAAATTAAGACCGGCGGCGCCCCCAGAAGCGGAGTCTCTGGACCCCGGATTCCTCGACCAAACGATCCCTCCGAGAAGGAGCCCCCCACCCTGGGAAAAGGGATTCCGGGTTTCGGAGACCGAGTTCGTCCGGGCGGCCAAGAAACTTGGCGCTGCAGGTAAGGTCCCTGGCCCGGACGGGGTGCCTGGTCGCGTGTGGGCCCTGGCCTTGGGTGAAGTTGGTGCCCGGCTGAGGAATTTATTTGATACATGCCTCAGGACGGGCACCTTCCCCTCCTTATGGAAGCGGGCCAAATTGGTGCTGCTTCGTAAGGAGGGGAAACCGGCGGAGACCCCATCGGCCTACAGGCCGATCTGTCTGCTCGACGAGGCAGGTAAGTTCTTTGAGCGAATTATCGCCAACCGCCTTGTCGAGCACCTGTCCCGAGTAGGTCCAGGCCTCTCGGAGATCCAATTCGGCTTCCGGGAGGGCCGATCCACGACGGATGCTATCATGTCCGTTAAGGCTCTCTCGGACCGGATTACCGGGGAGGGAGACGTGGCGTTGGCGGTGTCCTTGGACATCGTTAACGCCTTTAATTCCCTCCCCTGGGAATGGGTGGGGGAAGCCATGGAGTGTTATAGCTTCCCCCTGTATCTCCGGGAGGTAAACAATGATTATTTCCGGGATAGGCAGCTCCTCTATACGAACCGGGAGGAGCTGGCAGTCGGCAGGCCGATGACCTGTGGGGTTTTTCAGGGGTCCGTGTTAGGGCCCCTGTTATGGAACCTCACTTATGACAGGGTTCTCCGCACGGCTCTCCCCCGAGACACCTATTTGTTCTGCTACGCAGATGACACACTGGTGGTGTCTCGGGGGAGAACATGGATGGATGCGCGTGACGGCGCAAACACAACCGTCCGCGCAGTCGTACGCTCCATTACGACCATGGGAATGGAGGTTGCCCCTGCGAAAACAGAAGCAATTTTTCTATATAGGAAGGATAAGGGGCGGCCTCCCCCTGCCCAGATTTGGGTAGGGGAAGTCGCGTCTGGATGGGGCCCAACATGAAATACTTGGGCCTCACTCTGGATGGGCTCTGGGAGTTCAAGGTGCACTTTGAAAGGATAGCTCCCAGAGCAGACAGGATGGCGGCAGGTTTAAGCCGTCTCCTATCTAACGTTGGTGGTCCTTCGAATAAAACTCGACGGCTGTATGTGGATGTGGTGCAGTCGGTGCTCCTATATGGAGCACCGGCATGGCATCTGGCCGCTACGGCCAACCGGAGAATCGTTGCCATTCTCAACCGAGTGCAACGCCGGTTGGCCATAAGAGCGGTCCGTGCATACCGCACCACATCACATGCGGCCGCCACGGCCCTGGCGGGCTTCCTCCCCATACCCCTCTTGGCGAACTCGTGCGCCGAGTTTTTCCGGCGTACGAGGAACCCGGGGGGGGGGTTGGGAGGGCCCAGTTAGCGCCAAGGGTCGTGGCCGAGGAGAGGAGAAAAGCCCGCCAGGGCGCCCTGAGGGCCTCTCCGACGGTGTGCCACCTTGTCGTGGTGGAGAGGCTCTGTCCCGAAGCTCCAGATGATCCGGGGTAGAGGGATGGCTAAAACCACACCTTTCGGGCAAGGTGCATGTACCGCCCCTCCGTTGTGAGCCACCTTGCCGTGGTGGAGGGGCTCCCCCAGGAAACTCTCCTGGGGGTCTAAGAGCTCACACATGGAAGGAAAACCATGTTAAAAAACCCGGGTAGGCCAGACTCGTGAGGTGGGTTATACCAACTGGCCTAGGAGTGGAGGGCTCCGAAATAACCCTCCCGTGGAAGACAACCACGTTAAAAAATTACATTTATATGGTTGAAATGTCGAATCACGTGCGAAACTTACCGCCCCAGGGGTCTCGGAGCCCCAGGGGCCGGCGCGGGGGAGGGTAGTGTCCCGGCCCCACCCGTGTCGTTATCGGACGACGGGCGGTGCGGGGGGTGCGGCGCAGGCCCCCCGCACTATCGTGCGTCTGCGGCCGATGATGAGACGTTCCGGACATTGGTCCGGAACGCGTGTACCTGGATCCTCCGTATTTTGGGGGATCCAACACCGAGGGGTTTCTGCTCTGGGGGGTGCGCCCCCCAGGGCAGTTCGGGAGGCGTAGGTCCGGTTTCGAGGCCGTCCTACGCCTCGGTGGCTCGAGGTGTGGGGAGGCCTGCGTCCCGTTCCGTCGGGACGCAGACCTCCCCGGAGGTGAGTGCCCCCCCCAGGTGCTTCAGGTGCCTGGGGCGGGGGCACATTCGTAGGTGGTGCCCGTCCGCCGTCGACCGGGGCAATTCTTGCCTCCGGTGCGGCGGGGACGGGCACCACGTTGGGGCGTGTGCGGCACCGGCCGCACACTGCCCGAAGTGTGCCGACGCGGGGCTACCCGCTCGCCACCGAATCGGTGGGAGCGGGTGCCCCGTGGTCCCTCCCCGTCGCGGGGGAGGGAGGAGGAAGAGGAAAAAGGGGAGGGGGGCCTCACCCCCCTCCCCGGTCGTTGAGAAGGGGAGGGGGGCCTCACCCCCCTCCCTGGTTGTTTCTGGGGAGGGGCTTCCGCCCCCGGTTGGGGCGGTCCCCCCCCCAGGCGGACGTACCCACGGAGGTCTTCCCCGTGGCTGGGCATGTTCCCAGTCCGGGGGAGGCCTCCGTGGTGAGCTTACCCTCCATGGGCTCTCCATCTGGGGAGCTCATGGAGGTGGTGGAGGACTGCGGGGGAGGGGGGGAAGCTCCCCTCCCTCGCAGAGATAGGAAGAGGGGGAAGAAGGATTCCCCCCCTATTTCGGATGGGGGCGGGGCGGGAGTTGCGGATGCCAAGCTCTCCCGCCTCGTCCCCTCGGTAAGCCTTAAGAGGCTTACCGACAAGGAAGTTAAAGCGGAGTCCCTTCTGGACTCTGCTCCGGTTGGCAAGGCCCTTGGCCTAGATGAGAAGGTTGTTGGGGCGACTCCTCGTTCTTCGAAGGTCGCCCCTGAGGTCGCTAGTGACCAGGAGGAAGTTGAGGAGGCTGATTATAGATATGGGGACGTGCGTCTTGAAGACGGTCTTCTCTGTGTGCCAGAGGACCTTCACGATGTCCCCCCGTCTGACTTGGCCCCCTTTTTAAAGTTTTGGGATGTGCCGAGCTTGGAAAGGGATACCTTTGAAGCGAGGTACAGATCCGCTCAGATAGCTTTTGTTAAAGCGGGAAAGGAGAAGGACGTGTCTAGGAGGAGGGGAGCCGCCATCTGCGAATGGCTAATCTCATCCTCCCTGACTAAAAAATCTGGTCCCTCCCCACAGGAGAGGGACCAGCGAAAGAAGCAAAACAAGGGATAACATTAGTGGTCCTCCCCTTCCTGAGGGCCGGGGAAAGTTTTTCTCTGGTCTAATGATGGGGGGGAGACGCGCGCGCACTGGGGGGGGTAGGGGCATTTGTCCTCCCCCCCAGTCATCCCTTCGTAGGTAGTATGGGAAACATCTATTCCCTTAGTGGGGGTCGGTCGGGGGCTGGGGCTCCCGACCGATCCCTTACCCCCACTAACATCGGGGTGGGGAAGGTCTCGGGGTGCCGGACCTTCCCCTTTACGATTAGTAACGCGGCAGGGGGAGGTAGGGGCATTTGCCCTCTCCCCCTGCAGAGGCCGATAACGGCCATTCCCGAGGGGGAGCAGGATGAAATGCCTCAGGCGATACCCTGCTCCCCCTCACTTCGGGTAAGGAAGGCACCTCGGTGGAGTTTTAGTGGGTATGCCCGTTAAATAGGGTGACTCCCACATAACCCCTGGGATTCCCCAGAATCCTTGGGGTACCTATAAAAGGTTTCTCCATCGTCAACAAAAAAAAAAAAAAAAAAAAGGTGCATGTACCGCATGCATTCCTGGATCCTGGACGGGAGGCCCGGACTTTGCCGGCGCAATTTGGCGGTCACGGTCGAGGAGCCAGCTAATCGGCTAGACAGGTAGACCGGGGGCCTCTAATCCTTAAGCCGTCACGCGTTCGTGTGGGAATGGGTCTTTTTCCGAAAGGATTACGCGAGGGCGATTAGCGCCCTTTCCGTGTTTGTAACCCACCGGAGGGGGACGGATCTCGCGCTGTATCAGCGTGGCATCCGGAACCTGAAGGATGGATGACCGCTCCTATCTTTGGATGGGAGCCCGGGGGACGGCTTCTTGGGAGTGCGTAGCTCTTCGTGAGTGGCGGTACACTCCCGGGACAATCGCTCCTCCGTTAGATAGCTATAAATCTCTCATCGTGGGAGTCGGGTAGGATGATGACTTGGCCTCCCCCTTCACGGGGGGCAGAAAAGTCGGTAGCAAGGGGTGGTGGTTTCCCCTTGGATAAAAATATTCGAAGCCACACCGCGGCGGGCGAAACTCGGCGATGTCTGGCGGAAGGACACAAGTCCCGATGTCAGGCATCGTACGGACAGGGGTACGTCTTCTCCCTCGTATAAAAACGCGGAGGCGGAAACGGTCGGTGGGACTGATGTCCTTCCACCAGACATCGCCGTCTTTTCGCGACCACTCCGGAGATTACCCAGGGCGAGTAGCCAACCCTGCCTTCCCCCGGTGGGAGACCTACCCGAATCCCCGAATTGATCGTGGGGATGTAAGCTACGAGATGTTATCGACAACCCGGCTTTGTCGATCAACACCCCGCACCGACCGTTTCCGCCTCCGCGTTTTTATACGAGGGGGAAGGCGTACCCCTGTCCGTACGATGCCTGACATCGGGATTTGTGTCCTTCCGCCAGACATCGCCGAGTTTCGCCCGCCGCGGTGTGGCTTCGAGCATTTTTATCCAAGGGGAAGCCACAACCCCTTGCTACCGACTTATCTGCCCCCCGTGAAGGGGGAGGCCAAGTCATCATCCTACCCGACTCCCACGATGGGAGGTTTATAACTATCTAACGGAGGAGCGACCGTCCCGGGAGTGTACCGCCACTCACGAAGAGCTACGCACTCCCAAGAAGCCGTCCCCCGGGCTCCCATCTGAGGATGGGAGCAGTCTTCCATCCTTCAGGTTCCGGATGCCACGCTGATACAGCGCGAGATCCGTCCCCCTCCAGTGGGCCCGTATACATCACGGAAGGGCGCTAGTCGCCCTTGTACGCGTGACCCTTCAGGGAGATCCATCCCCGCACGGCGCGTGACGGCTTAAGGACCAGCAGTCCCCGGCCTACCTGTCCAGCCGGTTGGCTGGCTCCTCGGCCGTGACCGTCACATCTACGCCGGCAAGTCAGAACCGCCCGTCCAGCATCCAGGAATGCATGAGCGAACCATGCACCCTGCCCGAGTGGTGTGTCACGGTGACACCGACTTATCCTCCCCCTCAAAGAAGGGGAGGCTAAGTCGCCCTACCCGAACTCCCATTATGGGAGTTGTAATAGCTAACCTAACGGAGGAGCGACCGTCCCAGCAGTGTACCGCCACTCACAAAGAGCTACGCACTCCCAAGAAGCCGTCCCCCGGGCTCCCATCCAAGGGATAGGAGCGGTCATCCATCCTTCAGGTTCCGGATGTCACGCTGATACAGCGCGAGATCCGTCCCCCTCCAGTGGGTCCGTTACAAACACGGAAAGAGCGCTAATCGCCCTCGCGTAATCCCTTCGGAAAAGAACCCATTCCCGCACGAACGCGTGACGGCTTAAGGACCAAGGCCCCCGGTCTACCTGTCCAGCCCACTAGCTGGCTCCTCGACCGTGACCGCCACATTGCGCCGGCAAAGTCCGGGTCTCCCGTCCAGGATCCAGGAATGCATGCGGTACATGCACCCTGCCCGAAAGGTGTGCTCTTAGCCATCCCTCCACCCCGGATTATCCGGAGCTTCGGGACAGAGCCTCTCCACCACGACAAGGTGGCACACCGTCGGAGAGGAACCTAACCTAACCTTTTTTTTTTTTTTTTTTTTGATACCCAGGGGAAATCCTTTATGGATACCCGGGAGGTCCGGGGGGACCTCCACGGGTTATGTGGGACTCACCCGTATTTAACCGGCATACCCACTAAAACCCCTGGGGGTGTCCAACTCGGGCCCTTAGTGAGGGAGGGCTGGGCATCACCATTCGGCATTCTTCCAGCCCCCCCTCGGGCAAGCCTTTATGGCTCCAATCCCGGGGGGAGGGAGTGCCAGGGTCTCGTAATAGCACTCCCTCCCCAGTATTATCGTACTCTAACCCGGGGAAGGCCGGGACACCTCGACCTTCCCCCGCCCCCCCCAGATGTTAGGAGGGGGGGGCCGCCCCCGATGTGGAAATGGGGCTAAGAGGCGATTGGAGGCCCCCGCCTCCAATCACCTCTTTTTCTTTTTCCGTTTCCCCGCGGTTATGCTAGGGCTAGCAGCGGAGACAGAGGGGGAAGACAGAACTTCCCCCCTAGTATCCCCGCCGCCCCCCACCGCGGGGGAACACTTATCAACCTCCCCCTCTCCGTTAGGATTAGGGGAGGAGGTGGCCCCCGAGACTCCCCGTCCCTGTAAAAGAGAACGAGAAGACTCGAGGGCAACAACCTCCATCACCGTTTTGATCGCCCCGTCAAACACATCACGGCTGACGGGGCAACGAAGATGCTGCCGCACCGTT
Source organism: Crematogaster levior (assembly GCA_901521435.1). Classification (NCBI taxonomy): domain Eukaryota; kingdom Metazoa; phylum Arthropoda; class Insecta; order Hymenoptera; family Formicidae; genus Crematogaster; species Crematogaster levior. Next base: position 30,729 of record CABEGB010000198.1, read on the forward strand.
TCCTCCACGATCTTACGGATGGAAGTCACCCACCCCTCTCCCCACGTCTGAACAAGATCCTGCTCAGAGGTGGGGGAGGAAGAGGGAAGAGAACCATCCGACCCTCCAAGCCGCGCCAGCGGGTAAATAGCCCTCCCGCTCGGAAGATGGAATTTGAACGGGATAGAAAGGGGGAAAGGAAGAATTTCCCCCTCAGAGGTCGTGTAAAACCTCGCCGGTAACTCAGTCTCTGAGACCAAGGGGGTAATGACCTCGGTACCCGTCCCCCGCTCCTCCCCCAGCGGTAGCCTATTCAGGCTGACCGCGGGGTGGAGGAGGGACAACTTCGGGTCCGAGGCAATCCTACTCGTCGCCGCCACAGGAATGGAGGCGGGTTTGGGAATCGGGGGGGGAGGGACAGAACCCACACCCCCCCCGAATTCCTCAATCTCCATGCGGGCCCCGCCTGGCCCATCGGAGGTGGACCCCCCAGACGGAGGGTCCACCTCCATTACCTCCACCTGGGGAGGAGAAATCTCCTCCCCAGGTACAACCAGGGAGGGAGGTGAAGCCTCCCCCCCTTCCTCAGGTACAACCGGGGAAGGGGGTGAAGCCCCCCTCCCCTTCTTCCTCTTCCTCCTCCCTCCCCCGCGACGGGGAGGGACCACGGGGCACCCGCTCCCACCAATGCGGTGGTTAGCGGGTAGCCCCGCGTCAGCACACTTCGGGCAGTGTGCGGCCGGTGCCGCACACGCCCCAACGTGGTGCCCGTCCCCGCCGCACCGGAGGCATGAATTGCCCCGGTCGACGGCAGACGGGCACCACCTACGAATATGCCCCCGCCCCAGGCACTTGAAGCACCTGGGGGGGGCATTTACCTCCGGGGAGGTCTGCGTCCCGACAGAACGGGACGCAGGCCTCCCCACGCCTCGAGCCACCGAGGCGTAGGACCTCGGTCCTACGCCTCCCGAGCGGCTCGGGGGGACAGAACCCCCCGAGCACGCGCACCTCTTATCAGAGAATTCCCCCTCTAGAAAGAGGAGGAATTTCTCAAAAATCCTCCAGACCGCAGTCTGGAGGAATCCGCCGCACCCCGCAGTAGTGGAATAGTGCGGGGGGCCTGCGTCGCACCCCCCGCACCGCCCGTCGTCCGATGACGACGTGGGGGGAGCCGGGACTCTACCCCCCCCACGCCGACCCCTGGGGCTCCGAGACCCCTGGGGCGGTACGTTCCTATCTTTATTAGTCGTCATTTCATACCATTCAAAATGTAATTTTTTAACGTGGTTGTCTTCCACGGGAGGGTTATTTCGGAGCCCTCCACTCCTAGGCCAGTTGGTATAACCCACCTCACGAGTCTGGCCTACCCGGGTTTTTTAACATGGTTTTCCTTCCATGTGTGAGCTCTTAGACCCCTGGGATCTCTCCCAGGGGAGCCCCTCCACCACGGCAAGGTGGCTCACAACGGAGGGGAACCTAACCTAACCTTTTTTTTTTTTTTTTTTTTTGTTCACCCAGGGGAAATCCTTTATGGATACCCGAGAGGTCCGGGGGGACCTCTACGGGTTATGTGGGACTCACCGGAGGGGAAAGAAGTTCCCCTCCGGCATACCCACTAAAACCCCTGGGGGTGACCGTCTCTTGCCCTTAGTGAGGGGGAGCCGGGTATCGCCAGAGGCATTCGTCCGGCTCCCCCTCGGGCGTAGCTAAATAGCCCCTATCCCGGGGGGAGTGAAGCTCCCCCAATTTCCATACTCCGGGGAAGGCTGGGTCACCACAGCCTTCCCCCGCCCCCCCAGAGTTAGGAGGGGGGGCCGCCCCCTGGTGTTGTTGGGGCCAGGGGCAACTGGAGGCCCCCGCCTCCAGTTACCCCTATTATATGTACCCAATCGGGGTGTACTTGGGGGAGACGATCAGGCGCTGAATAAACGCATGACCATCCCCCTCCGTGAAGCACACCCCGATATCATCTGGGCCAGGGGAGGCGCGAGAATGCCTAGCGGCAAAGGCGCCCGCGTCCTCCTCGACCATAATCTCTAGCACGGGGACCATGCACACCGGGGGGATGAGTCTGAAATCCTCAGGACTCAGATACCCCCCGGCTACCCTGATGTCCCCGGCTTTCCTCCACTTGGGCTTAAATGTAAGCACCGCATCAAGGTCCTCGTCGGTGAACTGTGACCCGCGAGCGAGCTCACGGGCCAATAACACCGACGGAGGCAGCCCTAAAACCTTCCTGTCACAGCCTTTCGAGCTGTTCGAGGGGAGAGAGGGCCCCGCAGGACCCTCCTCCCCGTCCATCTCGGTGGAAAGGGGGGAAGAAGACCCCCCTTCGCTGCTCAAGGGAGAGGGGAAGAATGAGGACGAATCCTCACTCTCCCCACGCCCAGCCGCGATCTCCATCCAACTCGTCATATACCCCCCGGACACATAGCCTAAGGGGGCATCTAACCCCGCGGAGGCCGCCACCGGACTGGGACATCCAGCCTCGGAGACAGCCTCCGTCGGGCCATCCACCTGGGGAAGCGTTACCTCAGCCGAAGGCTGGGGACGCTTCCCAGGAACCTCAGTGGAGGGGGGTGAAGCCCCCACTCCCTTCCTCCGCTTCCTCTTCCCTCCCCCGCGATGGGGAGGGACAGCCGCGGGGGCAACGGAAACCTCCTCCTGGGGAGGGGGAAAACCCCTCCCCTGTACAACCTCCACCACGGGGCCTCCTTCTCCTGGAGACCCTATAGGGGTCCCCCCCACAGAGACCACCACCGTGTCGGCGGAAGATCCGCCGTCATCGGTGGCAACCTCCATGGGGGAGGCCGAACCACAGGGTGGGCTCTCCTGTGAGGGAGAGCCCACCACCTCTACAACAGGGGAAGGGGGAGAAGCCCCCTTCCCCTTCTTCCTCTTCCTCCTCCCTCCCCCGCGACGGGGAGGGACCACGGGGCACCCATTCCCGCCAATGCGATGGCGGGCGGGTAGCCCCGCGTCAGCACACTGGGGGCAGTGTGCGGCCGAAGCCGCACACGCCCCAACGTGATGCCCGTCCCCGCCGCACCGGAGGCATGAATTGCCCCGGTCGACGGCAGACGGGCACCACCTACGAATATGCCCCCGCCCCAGGCACTTGAAGCACCTGGGGGGGGCATTTACCTCCGGGGAGGTCTGCGTCCCGACAGAACGGGACGCAGGCCTCCCCACGCCTCGAGCCACCGAGGCGTAGGACCTCGGTCCTACGCCTCCCGAGCGGCTCGGGGGGACAGAACCCCCCGAGCACGCGCACCTCCTATCAGAGAATTCCCCCTCTAGAAAGAGGAGGAATTTCTCAAGAATCCTCCAGACCGCAGTCTGGAGGAATCCGCCGCACCCCGCAGTAGTGGAATAGTGCGGGGGGCCTGCGTCGCACCCCCCGCACCGCCCGTCGTCCGATAACGACACGGGAGGGGCCGGGACACTACCCCCCCCGCGCCGGCCCCTGAGGGTCCGAACCCTCTGGGGCGGTACGTTCCTATCTTTATTAGTCGTCATTTCATAAACTTCAAAATGTAATTTTTTAACGTGGTTTTCTTCCACGGGAGGGTTATTTCGGAGCCCTCCACTCCTAGGCCAGTTGGTATAACCCACCTCACGAGTCTGGCCTACCCGGGTTTTTTAACATGGTTTTCCTTCCATGTGTGAGCTCTTAGACCCCTGGGATCTCTCCCAGGGGAGCCCCTCCACCACGGCAAGGTGGCTCACAACGGAGGGGAACCTAACCTAACCTTTTTTTTTTTTTTTTTTTTTTTTTTTGTTGACGATGGAGAAACCTTTTATAGGTACCCCAGGGATTCTGGGGAATCCCTGGGGTTATGTGGGAATCGCCCTATTTAACGGGCATACCCACTAAAACTCCACCGGGGTGCCTGTCCTTGGCCCATAATGAGGGGTGGGTGGGCATCGCCAGAGGCATTCTTCCACCCACCCCTCGGGCTGGTCGTCTGAACGACGACCTCGTCCCGGGGGAGAGGAAGACGGGACTTCCCTCTCCCCCAATGTCTATCCTATCGGGGAAGGCCCGGCACCCCGAGACCTTCCCCCGCCCCTCCTGGATGATGCTGGGGGGCCGTGGTGTCCCAGGGGCCCCAGCCCCTGGGACGACCACCCCACCGGGAGGGAAACTAATCGGTATTCCCTCCCGGCTAACTTTACATAAAGGGGGGAGGGATTCGAATATCCCTCCCCCCAGGGGGAACCCCCTGTTTTCGCTTGGAGCAAACATGTATGAGTGCCCCCCGGGAGTTCCCCCAACCTCTCAACACCGCACACCTGACAGGCCAGGCGTGCGGACTAGGAAAAAGGTGAGGAGACCCCCCCAGCATGCCGGGCAATCAGCGAGTGATTGGCCGGCATGAGGGGGATCCCCTCTCTACAAAGGTGCACGGAAGGTGCGATCTTCATGAAAAATATTGGCGGGGGCCCCCCGTAGCGCTTGGGGGACCCCAACACTGTCACGGGCGCATGTGCGCCAGGCGGCGAGTGGGGATCCGTCTGACTCTCCTTAAAGTTGGAGGGGGCGGACCCCCATCGCCGCCATCTTCGTCCTCGGAGGGGGAGGATGGAGGCACAACCTCCACCTCCCCTCTCCTGATGCGTTCGTCCATCTCCTTCTGCGACATGACTTTGCCGCAGAAGGAGATAAACGCATTCCATTTGACCCCTCCCTCCAGGATCTTGGGAATAACGTCCCGGAGGGAGAGGTCTGCGGTGCCAATCACGTCGGACAGGGCCCGGCGCTCCGTGTCCCATGCGGGACACTCCCGCAGGGTGTGTAGCGCCGAGTCCCTGCCGGCCGCGCAGTGATGACACCGCGTCGTGCGCTCCTTGCCAATGCGACGCAGGTAGGCTCCAAAACAGCCGTGGTCTGTCAAAACCTGCGTCGCATGGTACGTAAGTCCGCGTCCGCACCTACCTACCCATTCGGATAGGTAGGGCCGGATGGCGTCGATGGTCCATTTTCCCGCCGAGGCGCTCCACAAGGAGGCCTCCCACGCCTCCAGAGCGCCCTGGCGGGCTTGTCTTCTTATTTCGGCGACCTCTCTCGACGCCTGACGGGCCCGCCCCACCCCTCCCGACCTCCTCGTACGCCGATAAACTTCGGCGTACGATTTGGCCAAGAGGATAATGGGGACAGCGCCCGCCAGGACCGTGGCCGCCGTGTACGAAGTGGTGCAGTAGGCCCGGACCGCGCGAATGGCCAACCGCCGCTGCACTCGCTGGAGAGTGAGGTGAATTCTGCGGTTGGCCGCCGCGGCCTCGGACCATACCGGTGCTCCATATAGGAGCACCGACTGCACCACATTTAAGTACAGGCGGCGCACGCGGCCGCCTGGACCACCGACGTTGGACAGGAGGCGGCCTAACCCTGCCGCCATCCTGTCCGCCTTGGGGGTGACGTTGTCAAAATGTTTGCCAAACCCCCAAAGCCCATCCAAGGTGAGACCTAGGTACTTAAGAGTAGGCCCCACCTGGACGCGGACCCCCCCCACCCAAAGCTGGGTGGGGGGAGGCTGCCCCTTCTTCTTGCTATGAAAAAACATAGCTTCAGTCTTCTCAGGGGCAACCTCCATACCCATTTGGCGAATGGAGCGCACGACAGCGCGGACGGCGGTGCTGGCGCCGTCACGCGCTTCCGACCATGTGCTCCCCCGGGACACCACGAGCGTGTCGTCTGCGTAGCACAACAGACGACTGCCCCGGGGGAGCGCCGTGCGGAGCACCTTGTTGTATGCGAGGTTCCAAAGCAGGGGCCCCAGCACTGACCCCTGCGGAACCCCGCAATAGATCGGCCTACCGATCGCCAGCTCCAGTTTATTGGTGTACTGGAGCTGCCTGTCACGGAAGTAGTCGAAGACTACGTCTTGCAGGTATTGGGGGAAGCCATGGGACTCCATGGCCTCCCCCACCGCCTCCCAGGGGAGGGAGTTAAAGGCGTTGACGATGTCCAAAGACACCGCCAACGCCACATCCCCCTCCCCGGTTATTTGGTCCGAGAGGGCCTTAAGCGACACGATTGCGTCTGTTGTTGAGAGGCCCTCTCGGAAACCAAATTGGTCCCGACTAATGTCGGGACCACTTCGTGACAGGTGCTCGATGAGTCGGCCAGCGATAATTCGCTCGAAAAACTTACCGACCTCATCGAGCAAGCAGATCGGTCTATAGGCCGATGGTGCATCCGCCGGCTTCCCCTCTTTGCGGAGAAGCACAAGCTTTGCTTGCTTCCACAAAGAGGGGAATGTGCCCGTCCTGAGGCAGGTGTCAAAAAGACGCCTCAGGCGGGCACTCAGTTCGCCAAGAGCCAGGGCCCAAACCCGACCAGGAACCCCGTCCGGGCCGGGGGCCTTACCTTTGGCCCCCAATCTTCCAGCGGCCCGGACGAATTCTTCCTCTGTGACCCCGAGCTCCGGAGTCCAGGGGGGAGGCCCCCCCTTAGGAGGGAGATTGATTTCCCTCCGGGGGAATAGGGCCCCCACCACCTGTTCCAAGAACTCGGGGTCTAGGGTCTCTGACAATGGGGGCGCCGCCGGACGAAGACGATTCAGAACAATCCGGTACGGGCGCCCCCAGGGGTCCTGGTCGAGCTCCTCGATGAGTTTCTCCCAGGCCCTGGCCTTGGCCGTGCAAATGGCAGCCCGCAACGCGTTCCGCGCGGCAAGAAACGCGCTGCGCGCCATTGCACTCTCCTCTCTACCCGCCCCACGCCGCCGGGCACGCAGGAGATTGCGGCGCGCCAAGTTTGCTTGGCGTCTCAGGTCCGCAATCTCCTCTGACCACCAATATGCGGCCCGGCGGGGGGCGGGCTTACAACGGGGCATGGCCGCGTCACACAGACGTTGGGCCATGCCCCTTAGCTCCGCGGCCTCCTCATTGGCGTCCTCCTGGTCGGCAGGCTCCGACCAGGTTTCAGCCAACGCTGAGGCCGTGAGCCTGTCGCGATCCAGTTTCGCTATCGCCCATCTTCTGGGTGCAGCGCCCCCTCTTCGGCGGCGGAGTAGCACCTCTTGGGGAGTGGCAACCACGTCCATCTCAATTTGGGCGTGATCCGAAAGGGTATCACGCCCAGCCACTCCCCAATTGCTGATCAAACGCGCCGCCCCCGGGGTTGCCCATGTCAAATCGACGATGGACTCCCCCTGGGGACGGACGCAGGTGCTCTGGGCCCCCCGATTTACCAGATCGAGGCCCAGCTCCGCCGTCCATCTGAGCAGGAACTCCCCCTTGGCGTTGTTGGACCGGGAACCCCACACCCGAGACCAGGCGTTGAAGTCCCCGGCCAACAACACGGGGTGGGGGAGGCATCGGCGTATGCCGTCTCCCAAACCCCTAAGAAGATCTTTAAATTGGGGGAGGGTCCTGCTAGGGGGCGCATACACCCCAGCCACAAACATGGCACCCCACCTCGCCACAACGTACCCCCTCCCCACTACCTCAAGGGAGATGGGGGGGGAGCGAGGGGAGTGCCTACGTATTATTGCGACGGAGCCGTCCGCATCTGCTACCCAATTAGGATTGTTCCTCAGGATGCGGTACGGCTCCGCCACAATGCCCAGGCCCGCATCACGCTCCGCCAGGTCCTGAAGGAACAAGTCCTGGGCCTGGCGGGCGTGATTTAAGTTCCCCTGGAGGAGCCTGATGGAGGTGAATTTTAGGCCTCCATCAGCTCCTCCGTGCTGGATCCCTCGACCGCGCTAGGCGCGGCAACCGTCGGCGCCACCTTGTACTTCTTGTTGGGGGGCAGAATCTCCACGCTGGTTACTGCCACCTTATCCCTCCCCCGCAGTTGTCTCTGCGGGAGAGACTCCGGCTCCGTTTCCATGACCTCGGTTGCAGCCGGAACAGCAGCAGTCGAGGCAGGAGCCGAGAAAGCAGGGGTGGCCGCCTGCACCGACCCCTTGCTCTTTTTCTTCTTCCTGGGGGGGCGGCACGCCTCGCCCCCTATCCTGTGTTTGTCCGGTCTCCCCGCGGCTTTGCAAACCGCGCAAGAGACCGGCTTCTCACACCCGCTGGCAAAGTGCCCAGTGTCCCCGCAGCGGTAACAACAACCGCTGCGGTCGATGTCACTGCTGCACTTGGCCCGAACATGGCCCCCCTCCAGGCATTTGAAGCACTGGAGGGGGCGTTTTTCCAAAAGTTCAACCCGGACCGAGGCCCAGCTTAGACAAAGGCGACCTGCCTTAATGACACGGTTGGCCGCCTCCACTGGGCACTTAACATAAAGAGTGCCCATGCCCCTCGGGGTGGTTGAGGGACGTATCTCCCCCACCCAAACCTCCGAGGAGCTACACCCGCCCTTCTCGGCGATCGCGTCCATCACTTCCTTGGGGGTGACCGATGGCTCGACGTCACGCAACCTAAGATCGGCTGTACGTTTCGGTCGAGTCACTCGGACCCCCCCGCAGTCCGTAAATAGGCTGATAAGCCTTTTCGCCAGCTTGTCAGCCTTATCTTCCCGGTCCGCGCCGGACACCTCAAAAACGACGGCCCCAGTGGCCGCCCACCTAGGCTTCATTCCCCCGGAGATGCCTAGCTCCGACAGCGAGATGCAGGCCTTGGCCTTGGCCAGCACCTCCGTGTAGTTCCCTTCGCTGACGGTTATCACAACCGCCGCAGTAGCGGGGGATCTCCTCTTGGAAGGCCTTGTCCTTTTGCCACTCTGGGGGGGAGAGGCAGCATTGCCTCCCTTTTTTGGAACAGCCGCGGGGGCGGGGGTTGTTGCCTTCGTCCCCTTGCTTTTCCTTCCGACCACACGATTCCAGGTCCCGTCCGTCAGTGGGTCTCTGCTACTGGAGGGACCCGTCGTGGCCGACTTGGGGGGACCCGGGGCTGGGGTTGGAGCCGCAGTTTTTATAGGGCCCCTGTCCTTGGACCTGCGAGGGGCCGCTGTTTTGGGAGTTGGGTGGCCAACTCCCTTTCCCTTCTTAGATGCCCCTCCCTTGATGTTAGAAGCGGGGGGGGCAACTTGCTTGGCCGGCAGAGCGGAGCCGACCGAGGACTTAGCCATGGGCAGGGTTTTAAGACCCGGAAAACTCCTGATTATGTCCTCCTTCACGGTCTTGGATACCCTTTTGGATATCTCTTCCACAAGGGTGTCCGTAAGGGTAACCGTCTCCGTGGGTGTCTCCTTGCCCTGAGGAGACAGAAGTTTCGCAATAGGATTACTACAGCACAGGGGGGGAGGATCGTCCGGAAGCCTAACCGGAGGCTGCCCTTGGACGGACGGTCGGAAGGCAGGGTTTCTGTCGAGCTCCTCCTGCGTTATTACGGGGTGCGCTCCTTGAGGCTCAGGGAGGAGAGGAAGTTCCCCCGCGTCTGAGAGGAGCTCCATTTGCCCCTCCCGTCCCCTACTGGATCTAGTTTGGATGGGCGAACCAGGGGGAGATGTCCTCTCCATCTCCCGAATCCTCCTCTCGAGGTCAGCGACCTGGGCCTCGAGTCGCCGGTTAGCCGCCATGACTTCAGCCACCCTCTCGTTCTCCGGAGAGGGGGCCCTGCCAGAGAGGGGGTCGTAATACCCCCTCTCGCATTTGTCAAGCAAAGCTGCGGTACCAACCTCGATGCACGCGGCAACCGTAAGGATGGAACCTGCCGCTGTGCCCTGTAATCCGGAGGCGGATTCGATCACCTTGCGTAAGGTGGCCACCTGATCCTGCATGACCGTCCGCACGAAATCAGGAGAAGAACCTTTCTTGATTGTCTCCATTGCCGCCTTCAGCTTGTCCTCATACTTACGTATCCGCGCCTGTGTCTCGTCCACTGGGACCTGCGGGTCCAAGGCCCTGAGGGTGTTCCGAACTAAGTCTTCCCTCTTCTTATTCCGGGCCCTCTCCTCACATTTCTGTGATGTGAATTCTCCCAGATGGGACAACTCCTTGGGCGGCCGCCCCCTCGGATCTTTTTTCTTGAGATCGTCCGGGACCCCACCTTCAGGTTCGCTCGAAGTGGAGCAGCGCCTCCTCTTCTTATTAGGGACTCCGGATGCTTTATCCTCCGGTGCGACCGGTTCCATCATCATGGTGACGTCCGAGTCGCCATCCTCGCCCGACACCCCAGTGACGTTCACATCCGTGTCCATGTCGGAGGAATCCCCTTCTAAAATTTCCACCGGGGGGCTGGATGATGTGCCCCCGGTGGGTACCACCTCCTGACAGTTATGTCCGGACCCGGTGAGGAGTCGCCTTCCGAGTCCGAATCGGCGCCCCCTCTCAATCGGAGAGGGGGGGAGAAGGCCTGGAGGTCACGGATCTGCACCTCAGAGAGGTCGCGAACCCGCGCCGCAAAGAGGCAGTAATGCCTCTCTACGGACACGGGTGCGCCTCTGCGTACGGGCCTGAGCCCCTTCGCAGGTGCTTGTTCTCCGGCGGTGCCTGCGGGGCACACCGCCGGTAGCCCGACGTCCGATGACGACGGGAGGAGAGCCGGGACGATACTCTCCTCGCGCCGACCCCTGGGTGTCCGAACACCCTGGGGTGGTAGTGATCCGCTCGTATAAATCGTCATGTCATAATTTATAAAGAAGAAGGGTGGTTTATTATTGGGGTGGCCTTCCCCTAGGACGGTTGGCTACCAAGCCTCACGACCCCGTCCTGGCCCGAGCCAAATTGGCTCCCCCGCCACCCCGGCCCCGACCCCGGAATAAGTCCGAGCGGCCCGGAGTGGCCCAGCCCGGTGGGCCCGGGAGTTCCGGGACACCACCGGCCCGTCCCCCCACATCACTCCCGCGTACTGCGGGACCACGTCCCGCAGCCGTTAGGGAGGAGCGGTGGAGCGTCTCCCCTTTGTGGGACGCCGCTTCCCCCGATGCCGGCGCGCACCTCCCCCCGTCCATGACTGGGCGGGGATCGGCCGCCTACCGACACCGGTGGACCGGCACCCACATCCCCCCGCCGAGCGTCCCCATGCCCGGAGCACCGGACACGAGGAACACCCGGTTTTACCGGGAGCACCCGGTCCCCCCCTACGGGATACCTGCCGCCCGGAGCACCGGACGACAGGCACCCCAAAAAGCCGAGAGCACTCGGCAGACCCCACGGCCGGTGGAGGATTAGCGCCCTCCTAACGGTTCCGGCCAACCCGGGTTTTTTAACATGGTTATCCTTCCATGTGTGAGCTCTTAGACCCCCAGGAGAGTTTCCTGGGGGAGCCCCTCCACCACGGCAAGGTGGCTCACAACGGAGGGGAACCTAACCTTTTTTTTTTTTTTTTTTTTGTGAGAGGGGGAAATCCTTTATGGATACCCGAGGGGTTCGGGGGAACCCCTCGGGTTATGTGGGAATCACCCTATTTAACGGGCATACCCACTAAAACCCCCCCGGGTCAATCGACACAAGCCCTTAATGAGAGGAGGAGAGGAATCACCCAATGGCATTGCTTCTCTCCCCCTCTCGGGCCGGCCTGCACGGATGAAGTCCGTGCAGGCCTCTTCCCGTAATTTGGAGGAGGAGCCGTGACCAACGGCTCCCCCTCCACCACGGTGGGGGGGATCGGCACGGCCGAGAGCCCCCGCTCTCGGCCGGCCGATATAGGTCCCCCCCAGCCCTCCCCCAGATGTTAGGAGGGGGAGGACACGAAAGGCCCCCCGATGTTTGGGGGGCTAAAGAGTGGCCGGGGACTTAAGGCCCCCGGCCACCTTTACATCTGAACCTTTGCCCCCCGCTTCTTCTTCTTCTTGGGGTGGAGATCAGGAGGGAGAGAATCCTCCCCCTCCCTCCACCCCTTGACGAAGAAGCGGTTAGCGGTTAACAAATAGTCAGGGGGTGGCTTAGTCCCACCCCCCAACTCCTCCTCCACAGCTGTACTCCGACGAAAATCCGAGGGGAGCGATGTCAAGTAGCAACACTTGAGCTGCCAACTCGGATTATCTGCAGCTACCACGTTGGCTGAATCCAGGATCAGCCGAGCGGTGTCCCTCCGACCATAAGGGAGAACGTCCGCCACAAAATAAATGCAGGGAAGTGTCTCCAACCACTTGATTACACACAGACCCCCACTGACTGAGAGAAGTTAAGTCTTTTCCCTCACCTCCCCACCACCTATCCCAGAAATCAGGAAAACGGTTGGGGAGCTACGGGGCTCCCGAAGATGTCCGGGGCCTCCCCCGCCAGAGAGGTGATTGGGAGGAGGCCAAGCGTTGACCCCAAATTCGGCTCACACCACGTCACATCTTGCCTGGTGAAATCCTCCCAGGATCAGGCCTCGGTGGCGGCTAGGGGACTTTGATCTCTGGGACTTCCTCCCCCATACTTATCAGTCGCCTCTCGGCGAGACTGAGGGGGTGGAGGCAGGAGGCCAGCATGATCGGCCCTTATCCCCGCCAGCCGAAAATAGAAAGGGAAACTTCCCTCTTACCTCAGGAGAAGGGAGCTTCCTCCCTCCCCTGCCCTTCATCCACCTCCGCCGTCCCCGGATAGAGGTCCTGGGAGACAACAGAGGTCCAGGGCTGACAGCAGGGTCGGCCGTGACCTCCATGGGCTGACACCTGGGAGGGGATGCGCCTCAGCCGCCGAGCAGCCCCTCCCCAGGTGCTCAGGAGGGGTGCAGCCCCCTCCTCACCTCTCTATATACAGCAGGGGGAGGAGGGCCCTCCCCAGAGGAACAGCACAAGGAGGGGGTGGGCCCCCTCCCGCCCTCAAACTGTGGAAGGAGGAGGCCCCATCCCCTTCCTTCCTCTTCCTCCTCCCCCATGACAGGGGAGGGACCTGGGCACCCAGTCCCGCCAACGCGATGATGACAGGCAGGTGGCTTGCGCGTCTCGGCCCCACCTGGCCAACAGGCATGCGCAGCCAGGCACTGTGTCTGTGGCTTGGTGCCCCGTCCCCCGCCACCAGGCAGAGTTGCCCCAGGAGTCGACGGCAGAGCCAGACTCCCACCCTGGCTCTTGCGCCCCCAGAGCACTTGAAGCACCTGGGGCATTTTACTCAGAGGTCTGTCCGTCCCGTGGATGGTTGCAGGCCTCCCCTCAACCTCCCTTTCCGAGGGCGTGGGATATGATCCTACACGCCTCCTGGCCATCTGGGGACAGGGTACCCCCAATTTTGAACACCTCTTGGTCAGAGGTTCCTCCTCTGGGGAGAGGGAGGGTCTCCTCAAAAATCTCAGACCGCAGTCTGGGAAGCCGCCGAACCCCGCGGTGGCGGGAATGATGCGATACCAAATTAACGCCCACCGCGCCATACGTCGTCCGATGACGACGTGGAGGGAGCAGGATACTTTACCGCTTGACCCGCAGGCTCCGGATTTCTACCGATTTGCGTTCACGCATACTTCATTGAATGGTGCTTAGTCGCCATCAAAGTGCGATGATTTTTAACTGGTTTGGCTTCACGGGAGTTCCTTTTCCCAAAAATTTTGCTCCAAACTTCAGATTATTTTCATACCTCTCTTATTTTACGGGTTTTAACATGGTTTCCCATTCCATTATTGTGACTCCTTGTTCCACCAGGATCCTCCTCCCCGGGGGCCCTCCCTCTTTGCGACGAGGTGGCTCTGTGGAGGTTGATTTTTGTGAAATCTTTATGGATGTGCAGGGGTTCAGGAACCCCACCCTCAGGTTATCGTAGGAATATTACTTGCGATATACCCTCAAAAGCCAGCCGAATTCAGTGAACTCATCCTTCATGAGAGGGGGAGAGAAGTCTGCTTAATGGCATGCTATATGCTCCCTCCGAGGCTGGCCTGCACCGGATATCAGGGGCCTCTTCAATTTGGGAGGGAGGCCAGGTGACCAGCGGCTCCTCCTCCCTGGGGGATCAGGCACGTGAGGAGCTGCCACTCTCCTCTGTTCAGCTTGATGGATTCCCCCTCCCCCAAGTGTCAAGAGGGGAGGGCACAGGCTCCCCCAGAGAGTGAGGGGCTAAAAATGCTGGAGGGGCTTAAATTTTGAGCCACGCCCACACATCCTGGATCCACCTTTACTTCTTCTAGCTTCTTCTGCTTGAGGGTGGGAGATCTGGGGGAGGGATCTCCCCCTCCTCACCCCTCGACGAAGAAGCGGTTTGGCTCCTCCTTAATAATCGGGAGGGGCTCCCGGCCCCGGATATTCCAGCAGCGGTACCACCCAGTGCTGCTCATGGAGCGTCTTCCCTCCTCTACCTGGCTTGAAGCCCCCGTGCGGTTTTCTTCCTGCACCAAGCGAAAGGAAATCCAAAATTCTCTTTAATGAGGCTGTGGCACCTGGCTCCCAAATCAGGAGGAGTGACAGAGAATCACCAGATTCAAATCATCCCCCTCCAGTTCTGGGCCCCCTCAGCGGGCGTCTGACATGTATCTCCTCCACACACATGTAGGAAGAAAATCATTCCTGGGAGGGAATGAACTCCCAATCTCACTCAGGGAGAAGTGAAGGGCAAACAGGGTAACCCTCCCAAGGGGGTAAGCTGGAGGTGCAAGGCTACTGGCCTATTGCCTTCCCAACCCCCCATGACCAGACAGTCTGGGGGTGCAGCCGCCTCCCCTTCTTGGGGGGGCAGCTCCTTCCCCTTGGCTTTTAACGGCCCCAGGGAGGGACGGCGAAATCGGCTGGGACGCCGCCATCCTCCATCTAACCACCAGGTGGGAGTCACAGGGGCTCCAGCACCCCGGCCTCTGTCGGTCCTTGTAAGGCTGCCCAGAGGGAGGAGAGCAGGAGAGCTTAATATCCTTCTCCCCCATCCAGGAACAGAAGAGGGGAGGTTAACCCTCTTCCCATCCCTGAGGGGGGGTCTCCTCCTCCCCCCTCTATCTCCTCATGGGGATCCAGGATGGGGGAGTCTTGGAGGAAATACCCCCTCCCGTGGAGGTCGCTGGCCCGGCCCATTTTGGTAGTCAGGGACATTGCTCCTTTAGGATAACATCTCCTGGGAAAGTCACCCCCATCGAGGCGGGGGGTTTCCCCAAGACAGCATCGAGAGGAGGGGTGAGGCCTCCCTCCTCCTCTCAGGCACAGCCAGGGGGGAGCCCTTCCCCTTCTCCTCTTCTCCTCCTCCCCCTCGGGGAGGGACCAGGACACCCATTCCCGCCAATGCGATGGCGGGCGGGTGGCGCGTCGGCACCACTGGACAGTGTGGCCCAGCACGCCCCACATGGTGGCCAGGTCCCCCGCCACCGGGGGTGAGGAACCGCTCGGTCGACGGGGGCAGGCTTCACCACCAATATGCCCCCCCCTTTGGCCCGAAGCATCTGGGGGGGGCATTTTACCTCAGGGAGGTCTGCGCGTCGTGGAGACTGGGGACGCAGGACTCCCCCCCCCAACCACCCGGGGGGACCGGGATGAACCCGGCCCGCCTCCCGAACTGCTCTGGGGGCGCGCACCCCCAGGACAGAAACCCCAGCGAGGGGCTCCCCCAAATGGAGAGCTCAGCCACCTTCAGGGTAGCATCCTGAGGCCTCCTCAGTCGCCATGGTGCTGGGAGGCCTGCACACCCCCCCATTTCCGCCCGTCGTCCGTGACACAGGAGGCAGGGACACCCCCCCACCCCCATGACCCCTGGGGGCTCCGGACCCCCTAGGTGCATGCACCATCTATTAATTAATCGTCATTTCCATAAAAACAAGGTGTAATTTTTAACCTGGTTGTCTTCAGAGGGGGAGTTGACCCCACTCTAGAGCCCAGTTGGTATAACCCACCTCCCACATCAGTCTGGCCTGCCCGGGTTTTTAACATGGTTTCTTCCGTAGTAGTGAGCTCTTAGACCCTGGGATTCTCTCCCAGAGACCCCTCCTGCAGCAGGTGGCTCTGTGGAGGAGTTTTGCAGTTTGCAAAACAATTCGAGGATCGTGAGCCTCCCAGTTGGATAACCTTGTCTTTGAGGGAGGCGATCCCCTCTTCCCATATTCCCACCCACCACCAGGGACGTCCCTATTCACATGATCATCTGTCTCCGTGTGTTTGTAGTGCGGTGGCAGAAACCCCCTAGACGGACGCCAATGGTGTGAGCCCACTTCTCGGGTGGCCCCCGTGTCAGCCAACAGTTCCCAGCATTGGACAGGTCAGTGCGTCGGATGGTCAGCCCAGGACCAGGCCCGTCAGGGACTATCCCTGACGGGATGAGATGGTGCCATTATCCGCCATGGTGAGCCAACAGCAGGATAACCCTCACCTGGCCTCTCCCCAACGTCCAGCCACGCCATTTACCAGTGTTATCTCAAGCGAAGATAACGAACGGCAACGTTGATCGTTGTAGTCCCCCATCATCAGAGAAGTCCCACTTTTTGAACCTTAACAGTGACCATTATTTGAAATCAGATGAATCTAATTTCTGGCCAATGCCGCCTCCCCACCAGCCCCGACCCCGTGCAGGAACTGGCCTGGGTGTCATGGCCTCGCCTCCGGAATTTATACAGGGAAGGGCAGACCCCTGTTCAGGTGAGTTGCACTCTGCCGCCAGTCTATCCTTGCAGATGAACAGGACTGCCCATTCTACTCTAGCGTTTTTAATGCGAGGAGGAGGCGTGCCTTGTACGATGATGCATGACGTCAGAACTGAGTTCTTCCCCCATGTCGCCACCGCCGTTTCGCCTCGCGTTTTATGCGAGAGAAGGCGTGCCGTCGGCCACGATGGCTCTCTGACATCTGGGTTGATGTCTTCACCAGACCTCTATCGCCGTCTTTTCGCGACCACCCTCCGGGTGCCCGGGGCATTAGCCTGCCTTCGGTGGGGGAGGGGCCTGCCCGAATCCCCAGGTGGTCATTGGGGGATGTGGCGAAGAATGTTATCGACGACGGCTTTGTCGATCAGCACCCCCACTGCCGACCGTTTCCCGCCTCCGTTTTCTGCGAGGGGAAAGCGTACCCCCTGTCCCGTACGATGCCTGACATCGGGGTTGTGTCCTTCCGCCCAGACATCGCCTTGAGTTAGCCCACTTGGTGTGTGGCTTCAGAGAGCATTTTGTCAGAGGAAGCCACAACCCCTTGCTCTGCAAACTATCTACCCCCATGAAGGAGGAGGTGATCATCATCTGTTGGAAACTCCCACATTGGAGGTTTAACTATCTACTTGGGCAGCCGTCCGGGGTGTGCCGCCACTTTCACGAAGAGCTACGCACCCAAAGAAGCCGTCCCAGTATCCCCATCCTGAGGATGGGGTAGTCTTCTATCCTTCAGGTTCGAGATTGCTGATACAGCGCGAGATCGTCCACCCCCTCCCGATGGGCCATTATACATCACGGAGGGCCTTGTCTGTGCCCAAGCGCGCGTGACCCTTCGGGAGATCATCCCCGCACCACAGCGCGCATGACAGGACCATGGTCCCGACACCTGCCTGTCCAGCCAGTTTGGCTGGCTCTCATTACGTGACCGTCCCATCTGCGCCGGCAAGTCAGAGAACCGCCCGTCCAAGCATCAGGGTGCATGGTGAGCCATGCACCTGCTTGAGAGTGGTGTGTGTCTGCAGTGACACCAAACATCCTCCCCCTCAGGGAGGAGGCTAAGTCGCCTCTTGAAACCTCCCATGGGAGTTGTGTGTCTAACAACCTAACGGAGGGCGACCGTCGTCAGCAGTGTGCCGCCACTCACAAAAGGCTACGCACTCCCAGGAAGCCGTCCCCGAATGCCATCTAGGGATAGGGCGGTCATCCATCCTTCAGGTTTCCCGGATGGTCTGTGATACAGCGCCGAAGATCGTCCCCCTCCAGTGGTCCATTACAAGCCTGCACGGAAGAGCGCCTTCATCGCCCTCATGTAATCCTTCAGAAGAAAGAACCCATTCCCACTGTGTGGCAGCTTGGGATAAGCCCCGGTCTGCCTGTCCCAGCCACTAGCTGGCTCCTCCGGGGCCGTGACCGCCACATTTGTTTAGGCAAGAGTCCGGGTCCTCCCGTCCAGGATCAGATGCATGCAGCATTTTGTGCCACCCCTGCCCGAGGGTGTGTCTTGGCCATCCCTCCACCCGGATTGTCCGGAGCTGGACAGGCCTCCACCACGACGGGTGGCTGCCGTCAGAGGAGGGGGACCTGACCTTTTTGTTGATGGAGAAACCTTTTATGGTGCCCCAAGTTCTGGGAATCCTGGGGTTATGTGATCAGCAACCCTATTTAGCAGGGGCATACCACCTAAAAACTCCACCAGGGTTATATTCCTTGACCCATAATGGGGGTGGGTGGGCATCATGAGGCATTCTCCCACCCTTCCCTCGATCGTCTGAACACGACGACCTCAGTCTAAGAGAAGGAGAGAACTGGGACCTCTGCACAGTATTATCCTCTCAGGGAGGCCCTTTTGAGACCTTCCCCCGCCCTCTGCTGGATGGTCACTGAGAGGGGGCCGTGGTATCCCAGGGGCCCCCAGCCCTGGGGTGACCACACCCCCACCTGCAGGCGGAGGTATCATTGCCATTCCCTCCCATTCTTTCACATAAAGGGGAGGGGATTCTGAATATCATCCACTCCCCCAGAAGAACCCCTGTTTCAACTTGGAGCAATGGCTTGTGTGTGCTGGGTGCCCCGGGTTCCCCCAGCACCAGCCTGCCACCCTGGCCAAAGGCCACCCCAGGCGTGCGGAGGACTAGGAAAAAGGTGAGGAGACCCCCAGCTGTGGGCAGTGTGATGTGATTGGCCGCTGAGAGATCCCCTCTAAGGTGCACAGGTACGTCTTCATGAAAAATATTGGGGGCCCCGTGGCGCTTGGGGGACCCCAACACTGTCACAGGCATGTGCGCCAGGCATGGTGGGAAGGGATCCCGTCCTGACTCTCATAGGAGGGGCATTTTACCACCTCGCCCGCCATCTTCATCCTCGGAGGGGGAGGATGGGCACAACCTCTGCCTCCCTCTCTCAAATGCGTTCGTCCATCTCCTTCATTGACTTTGCAGAGGAGATGTCTCGCTGACTCCATTTGACCCCTCCTCCAGTGCCCGAGACCGTCCCGAGAGGGAGAGGTCTGCGGTGCCAATCACGTCGGGACCAGGGCCCAGCGCTCCCGTGTCCCATGCGGGGACCTCCCGCAGGTGTGTGGCGCCAGTCCCCTGCCAGGCCGCTGTGATGACAGCAGCACCGCATCATTGTGGCTCTCACCTTGTGGCCGAGGCAGGTGGCTCCAAAAACAATGATGCTGTCAAAACCCACCAAATGCACCGCTGGTACGTAAAGTCACGTCCGCACCTACCACCCGTCGGATGCGTGGGGCCGGATGGCGTCGATGATCCATTTTCCCGCCGGCTCCACAAGAGGCCTCCCACGCCTCCATTCGGCGAAGAATTTCTTGTCTCTTATTTCAGCTGACCTCTCTCGACCTGGCAGACCCGCCCCCACCCCTCCCACGTCATTGCATGATAAACTGACGTGCAGTTTTATTAAGAGGATAATGGGACAGCCCGCGCTACGGGGGACCGTGGCCATGGTTCTTGAAAGTGGGTGCAGTGGGCCCAGTGGTTGCAGAATGGCCAACCGCCGCTGCGCTCGCTGGAGAGGTGGTGAATTCTGCGGTTGGCCGCGCTGCTGGCTCTCAGAGACCATGGGGTGCTCCTGCTGGGGCACCAGGCACCTTTCCCAGCCCAAGAGCGGCACTTGCTGACCGCTGGACCACCTGACCATTGAGGACAGGAGGCAGGCCCTGCTTCTCCGCCATCTCAGCCTTGAGGGGTTGGTTGTCAAAATCATTTTGCAAACCCCCAGCCCATCAGGGGAGTGGACAGGTGCCAGAGTGAGCCCACCTGGACTGGACCCCCACCCAGCTAATTTAGGGAGGCTGCTTATGTCTGCTATGAAAAAGCCTGGCAGTCTTCTCAGGGCAGCCTCCGCCCTTGCCCATTTGGCAGATGGGCACTTTGCTGACAGCGCGGACAGTTGGCAGTGGCGCCGTCCGCAGCGATATCTTGCTCCCCAGGACACACCTGGCGTGTCGTCTGCGTAGCAGCACAACAGACACTTCTGCCCCAGGGGGAACGCCGTGCAGGAGAGAAACACCTTGTTGGCAATAGGAGGTTCCCAGCAGGGACTAGCACTTTGGCCCTGGGGCAATAGTCAAACCTCTGTCCGCCAGCTCCAGGATTTATTGGTGTGACATGAGGGCTGCCTGTCAAGTAGTCGAAGACTGCAATCACATTTGCGCGATGTGTGGGAAGTGTGGGACTCCTTGTGCCTCCCACCGAGGGAGGGAGTTCAAAGGCGTTAGCCGTGTCCCAAAGGCCTGCATAACGCCATCCCCTCCCAGTTGTTGTTGATTTGAGAGGGGCCTTAGCTGATTGCATTGTGTTGTTTGAGGCCCTCGGAAACCAAATGGTCCCATCAGGACCGCCTATGATGAACAGGTGCTCGTGGTCGGCCAGCGATGATTCAGCTCAGAAAAACTTACCGACCCTCTCGAGAGCAGATCGATCCCATAGGCCGATGGTGCATCACCAGCTTCCCTGCTTTGCGGAGAGGCTTTAAGCTTTGCAACCAGCTTCACAAAGAGAGGGAAGTGTCTTATCTGCCCCAAATCTGAGGCAGGTGTCCAAAAAGATCAGGCGGGCACTCAATTCAAGTGAGAGGCTGGCCGACCAGGAGACCCCATCCAGGGCGGGGGCCTTGCCATTTGGCCCCCAATCTGTGAGCCCGGACAATTCTTTCTCCTGTGACTGATGAGTCCAGGGGGAGGCCCCCGCCAGGAGGAGGTTGATTTCCCTCAGGAGATGGGCCCCCACCCGCCTGTTCGAACTCAGGGTCCTGGATTATCATCTCAATGGGGCTGCGCCAGGACGAAGACGATTCAGGCAGTGGTGCAGGCGCCCCCAGAGTCCCCTGAGTCGAGCTCCTCAGTGAAGTTTCTCCCAGAAGGAGCCCCCACCCCTGTGTGGCCGGGTGAAATGTATTGCAACGCACATTCCATGGCAGCAGCCTTGCTGCACGCCTTGCCATACCTCTCTCTCTCTCTACTGCCCGCCACTTGGTGCCTGCAGAGGAGAATTCACGGCACCAGTTTCAGGGTCTAATCTCTCTGACCACCTACTTCACGGCCGGCGGGGCAGGCCAACAGAACTCAGCCGCATCACACGTTGAGCCGCCTCTTGCCCTTAATCTGACCTCTGTTGGCGTCCTCCTGGCAGGCTCCAAATATCTTTACCAGCTTCTTGCAGGAGGCTGTGTGAGCATATCCACTTGATCCAATTTAGCTCTCCTTCTTCCCAGGATTTTTGGCCTCTTCTGGCTGGCAGGCTATTGCTGCCTCTTGAGGTGGCTTGCAGCCACATCCCATCTCCCATTTGGGGGCGTGTGTCCGAGAAGAAGGAGGTAGCCCTCCCCCAATTGCTGATCAAAACCTTGCCTTGGGGTTGCCCTCTGTCCAAATCTTGATGTCTGGTCCCCCTGGGGACGGACGCAGGTCTGGGCCCCCGATTTGCAAATCGGGGGAGGCCCAGCTCAATCCCATCAGGAACTCCCCTTGGCGTTGTTGGACCAGGAACCCCACGCGAGACCAGGCAGAGTCTGTGTGCAGGGGGTGGGGAGGCATCGGCGTATGCCGTCCCCAAAGCCCTAAAGATCTTTAAGTGGGGAGGGGTGCTGAGGGGCACATACACCCCAGCCTGGCTTATGGCACCCACCTCATACACAGCTTGCACTGCCCCTCCCATTACCTCAAGGAGGTGGGGGAGGCGAGGAGGAAGTGCCTCCAGCCATATTATGCGACAGGAGGTGTCGCATCTTGCTGCAATTAGGTTGTTCCTCAGGATGCGGGTACGGCTCCGCCACTGTCTTGGAAGGCCCGCATCCGCTCACTTGAGTCCTGAAGAAGAGAACAAACAAAATCCTGGGCCTGGCGAGGGCGTGATTTAAGGATTTCCTGGGAGGCCTGATGGGGGAGGTGAATTCCTGCCTCATCAGCTCCTCCCTTCTTTCATTCCCTCGACCGCGCTGACATGGCTGTCTGTGTGGTACAATCTGAAGATTTAGACTTGGGCAGGTCTACCGCTGATTATTGTCG
>CABEGB010000199.1:0-52420 GCA_901521435.1 Crematogaster levior
AAAACGACGATGTAACAAAAATGTCTAGTTTAAACAGAAGAGTCAATAGTTCATGACTGTTAAAAAGCGACTGAGTGACAAACATGACGGTTATTATCGAGGTCAAATGATAAAAGAATATGAAAGACAAGAGTAGGAGAAACATAAACAATTTGTTATAGTTATATAATTATTGAGAAGGGGAGAGGCGCGGAAGTTAAAAACAGAATAAAGAATTATACTATATTAATAAGACGGTCATATACTGTAGAAAGATTTTCTGTGTCTCTTTGTAAATTAATGGCTGAATTGTGTTTCTTAATAAAAAACATTTCCGCAATTTCCCGTTTTCTTATATAGTTCTCTTTATGGAGAATCTTTGGATGATTCCAATCGAAATCATGTGAGTGAGACACGCGATGATTGCTAACTACAGAGTAGCTAGATGGGTGTTTTTTTATGTTGTAGCAATGTTCCTTAATGCGAGTACCCAAATGTCGCTTGGTTTGACCAATATAGCAAAGCATTACAATCCGAACAATCTAATTTATATACCAATTCGGTGTGTTTGGCAACGTCTAAAATGTCTTTTCCCTTTTTTATGAACGAATTCAGTTTGTTAGAAACCGTAAATGCAACGCTTAATCCAGTGTTTTTTATAGAATGTTCGATTTTATTACCGAGTTTGTTAGTGTATGGAATAATGATAGAATTTCTAATATCGAAGATTTTTTGGAGAGTTGTTATCCGGACGGTGGAGAAAAAAATATGTTCGGCTCAAATAGACCCACGGTGATCAACAAGGGTTAATAGAAAATAAAAGTAGTACTCTTAAATAATGATAGCACAAGTATATGTCTTGCACACGCATGTGAAATTTTCGAATATTATTTTGAGTCTTTGCTCGTCAAGAATTACATCGTCATCCGGAACCGATTTTGCATCGGTTAGCTGGCAACATTGTTACTAGATACGAATACTTACGAATAGTTACTAGGGGAACTAATTGTTATAAAATTCACACGAGACTTCTCTTGTGGTAACGAATCTGTAAGATCGCACGAAGAGGACCGTCGCCCTGTGAGTTTGATCCATTACTTCCTGCAGGCTCCACGCCTACTCAATGTTTCTGCTCTTCGTCCACTATTTATCTGTCTCCTCTGCTAATTCTACCATGGAAATGCGGCAACTCTCTTACTTACAGTAAAAGATGCTGGTAAGACTTCTCGAAAATTTTTTCGAGATGTTACTTTTAAAATACGCTAAATTATTGGAATCGTTTTTTAATGATTTTGCACCTTTAAAAACTTGAAATCCAGGAAACAAAAGACATTTTTCTTTTCAAACAGTTAATTGTGTCATTATTACATGCAGTTCATTATATACCGCTATAATTCGGTGAATCTTTCACATAAAATTATTTCCGAGAATAGTTACTACCAAAATACAGTTGCTAGAAGCAGTACTGCCTTAACACAATCGTTATCCGAGGCGGCATAATGGAGAACTGGCTTATGTTTTTGTACGGATAATTAATATGAGAATTAAACGACTCGATTCTGCGGCATCTCACACGCCCTCGAGGACCTTAACGACTAATTTCCATCCGAGGGCACGTAACCACATCGTGATTTACATGCCGACGCGATAAATTCGAGATCTAAGGAAAGGACAATTCTCGTTTGTGCCGTGTGTTGGGACTGAGATATGTGGGATGTCGCGTCCTACTACAAAGCAGCCGTCAACACAGCACGTAAATCTTCGCGAAAGAACAGCATAAAGGAATAAAGCACTTCTTAAATGAACTCATTATGATATTAAGTGATAATTTTGCATTCATATATGACACGTAATATTTTATTTCCGAATATTGTACATATCAAAATATTAATGAAAGATGTTAAAAGAAGTGCGTGTCGTAAAAATTAAAATGTTAAATATTTGACGTCTTTAAATGTCGTATTAAATTTCCGAATATATTTTTTATTCATTATATTTTCTCGCTTAAATTATTAATAAGTTTGTTGATAACTTAAATAATTTTTTACCATTCGGATATTAAGATCTTGAGCGGCAACAAAGAACCCAGTCGTAAAGTAATTTTCGAGGCAGATTTACCAATCGTCGCGACTCGCATACAAATTAATTATACTCGGGGTTGATTGCGAGTATAAAATGACACTAGCAACGTCAGACGAATGAGATTTGGCCGCGCTTTATCGCGCACTTCTGCATGTTCTCGTGCCATTCATCACCGAATAATTAGGGGACAAGTTCGCTGTGGCTCGCAGCAATTAGGTAAACTAGAAGGCGTGGTATTCTATTTCTGCGACGTGTCCCTGTGTCCCTCGAGCTCCGCTCCTCTTTGCCCTCCGTGTCGTCGACTCCTTTTTGCGGTCGCTTCCTCTGCACCAATCCTTTCCTACTGCTTTCCGGAGCTCGTTCGTCAATGCAACCGAGTCAGAAACTTGACGACAAATGAGCCGTGCGAGACTCACCCCTTGCAGACTCTTTTCTTCCACTACTAAATTATTATATAATAAATAAGTTCTTAAGTAAATATATAATACAAGTTGATTAAAATTGTTTAACTTATATATATTTATTACAGTAGATAAATATATATAAACATTAAATAATTTTGATTAACTTATATTTATTACTGTACATTGATACTTGAAAAAAGTTGTTGTTTATTAGAACAAAAAAAAATCTGCACACGTTAATAAATGGAATTTCGATATCATATTTATTTTGCAAATTTACTTAAAAGATATTGGTAATCCAGAAACGAAATACCGTTGCTATAACATGATTCTCTTTTGAGATATGGATAACTGCATCGAGTGCGCCCGTTGGTAGTACGTTTCGCGCGAAGTGAATTAGAGGTGGTACAGTTTTAGCCGACAATTTTGCAGTACGGCTACAGGCGAGAAAGCCACGAAAAAGGCGCGAGAAACGCGACAATTACGTCGCCATCTGACAATTAGTAGCCAGTAAACGGCGCTTCTTGGCATAATGTCGCCGCGAATAGCTTTTCGGAATATTTATTGTCGCAGCATACAAGAAACCACCTGAACCGTAAGCTGAACGGCTCTTTGCCATTCTTCTTCCTGTAAGTTTGACTCTGTCGAAATAATTTATGTCAATGAGTTTAAAATGATTATGGCGTTTCTATTTCAAAGAATTTTTCTGAATAATTAATGCAAGCATCGAAATTACATCATCATTCACTTACAATTCCGAAGAATTATTTTTTTCATAATTGTTAGTATTTAATTTTATTCCAGTTTCAATTCTAAATTAGTTTTCAACTTTTCAAGTATTTTACTTGATTGCTGATAGTTTTTTTTTCTTCATAATACATGATTTTATATAGTTAATATATAAAGAACTTAAATAAATTATATTTTTTAGATTTAATATTTCATAAAAAATAATTAAAAATATGTATAACTAAAAATTAATTAATATTGCTGCTTAGTCATTTGAAAAAAGTCATTTGAAAAGCTATCGAAGAAATATTGAACAAGTATTTTAGTGGCGATCAGTATTAGTAACATAATATTCTCAGCGTTAATCGCAAGCGTGAAAGTTTGGTCGGCCGTTGCGATGCCACACTTTTTCGTCGGATGACGAATGGGCAGATAATTAGAAGATGATCCTCCGACGCTTAAGAGAGCGCGGTCTTGTTACCAACTGCCTAAAAGCGAGCCCGAAGGCATTCTTCATGACATGCGGCACGACATCGTGTACGGCAAGTCTTGTAAGCCGGGATAAATATAAATATAAACAACTTCGACGTACAAAAAGTTCCGAGATTGATGAGAAAGAGGATTCCACGAGGGTAATTGGAGTTCGTTCACATACAACGGCATGGGTCCGCGCGTGTTATTCGCTTCATTCAAAAGCGATTAAAAAGGATAAAGATATAGTGTCCCCACGACGTTGCATGCAACGGGTACGGTGAATGATGACGTAATTTCGATGCTCGTGTTAATTACTCATACTCCCGCTGTGATATTTTCTCGTTTCCATGTCGAAGAACTTGGTAATTTGCAGTTACTTAATCGGACCGTATTCGAAATGGCTTACTTTCGATATCGATATATGCAGAAGGCATTTACGTTGATGTTACGTTATATTAAAGCGGATTACACCTTTCGGTGCCATAAATGTCATCGTTGATACATACCGTTGTTAATTGCTTGTAAAATAAAATAAAGAGTAGATTCAAAGAGCTTGCATTTCAGTGAAGTTGTTTTGTTCGTGTCACTTATTTCGGTGTACAAGGGGCGGAATATTTTTACAGAAGCGTGCACCAGCAGTAGTGGCGCGAATTCCACCACAAGCGTGGAAAAGGACGTCCAGGAGAAAACCGTCGTCACTATTAGCGACGATGAAAGGAAGAAGAGGCCACGCACGGCGTTCACCGCCACGCAAATCAAATCCTTGGAGGCGGAATTCGAAAGGAACAAGTACTTGAGTGTGGCGAAACGGCTGCAGCTGAGCAAAAATTTAAAACTCACGGAAACACAAGTAAATATATTTATTACTTATTTTATATTAATTTATATTTTCAATAATTCCTTATTAAGCTTGTTAAGTTTGGACCCATAAACGTGTGAATGTGTGCGTGCCTGTCACTTCGGTTTCAAAAGTATTAAAATAAATTGTTGCGGGCTATATATTGACTTAATTATTCGTATAATACATTGTTCACTAAGTATGCCGGAAGGAAAAACAACACAATTTCTCTGATATTTTTTCCTTCAAGGCTTGAATTAAAAAAAGGTCGGCAACCGGGTATAAAAAAAAATATCAAAAATTCTATAAAAAATTCAGATATTTATTGGAAAAATTTTAAATTTTTCGCAATGTTTAAAAAAAAATTGTTTACAAGATTAGCCCACATAAGAGTACGTGTTAAATTGGAAAAACTTTGAACATTAATAACTTTTTAACTATGCGGTCAATCTTGTTTAAATTTGGCAAGTAATTTTTCAATATTATTTTAAATCATCTTTAAAATTCTCATTAATTTTCTATTGTTTCGAAAATGCCTCCAGAACATTCTTAAGTTAACTGCTTTTTAAAAAAGCTACATCATGACGTATATCACAATTTTAATTCAAGACTAATTGTAAGACCCATGCGGACCCTATAAACACTATTAATTCTAATTCTGCTGTAAACTATTTCAGTATATTTCTATATCGTTCGCGTCATAAATGAATTTAATTGGATCGGAGTAGATACGGAAGATCAACGCGGTTATACTCTCAAAACAGGATATTGTACGCAATAAATTGCGGTAATGTCTTTGACTTCCGTAGATTTTTCTCAGCACCTGAAAGAGTTTAAGTCTGTTGTACTTCGAATTCTTTAAAATCAGCTAACTCTAAATTATGAGCCTGTGAAGCACATATGTGCGGGCGCCAGGTCATGGCGCCATGGGGGAGGATCGTCCTTTAAGACCAATTAGCACCCTTTTATCCTTCTTCCTCGCGAACTGTTATGGAAGGAAGCTTTTTGTCACGTATTTAAGCGTTTCAAAAGTTTTTTATTCTACGTAACCGGAAATTGGCTAGATGTTTAAATACAAAGAAAGTTATTCCAAAAATATTTCCACAGATTGGAAGAAGCAGCATATTAAAAATTATTGCATAAGTTATCATATCCATATAAATGTTCATAATAATTTTAGAACATTACTCTAAAACGCATTTGATTATTTTCTTTTTACATTGTTACTAAAATCCTGCTTTTATTCCTACATTATCCATAATTATGCCACGGATTTCTCGCGGATATTATTTTCTAATATTAACCGCGAACCCGAAAGACAGAGAGAGCACTCCATAATTTCCCGACGTGACTTCTCCACAAAGCTCGCAGAGTGCAATGGTTGCGTAAGTCTCGGCAATGCACTTTGTAGCGTGCGTTTGGTACTTGCTTGCGCTTTAAACTAATTAATTTACGGCCCGCACCCCCAGAATATTCGCCATCGAAGAGATTGTGCCACGCCGTCATCGCCGACCAGTTACTTGCCGGCAATAATTGCCAGCGCCAGTCGAAATATCGCGAACGAGCCGGATAATTATCTCTGCAATCGCAGTCGAAAGGAAGAATGATCGGACGACGGATCAGAGGCAAGAAAGAGACGCGTCGTGCCGCAGACATAACTGTCACAATATTTCTCGGAGTTAACGAGCCAGTTTGGGAGAGCCTCTATTTTCCCCTTCTCGTGAACAATCTCGTACGTTCCGTCGTCGCGAGGCTTGCATCCGCCGCAGAATGAAATGTACCGAGCGACGGCTGCTGCGCGCCGTCGAGGCGACGAACCGGAGAGGCGTCGATTTTTTTAATTAGAATATGTCGTCGACTCCTTATGTCCGCGAACTAACTGTTAGAGATGCCTTGGGACATTTTGATCTGTGTAAGAGACGACAACTACTTTTCTATAGTATACAAGAGTTATAACAAGAGTTACTATTTATTAAAATTGGATACCATAAAACTTTGACAATTTTATGAGATTATTTTATATGTATATAAAATTTTATTTATTACATAAATATATTTTATTTTATAAATTATTTTATAAATATATTTATAAATATATACTATATTTATGTAATTATACTTATAATAGATTTATAATAGATTTTATGTATATTATATATATAAATATATTATAAATATATTTATAAATATATTATACATTTTATGTTATACATTATATATTTATGTAAATATATAAAATCTAATATATAAAGTAGAAATTTTTAAGATAGATTCTTATCTGTATCATATTCTTATCTGTATCATTATAAATCTTATATTTACTTACAAACAATATATCACTCTAAATTGCTATTTCTTTTCTGATTTATATTTGTGGAATATGTATTGTATTATACAAAATCGAAATTAGAACTTTTACGCTCGAAAGTAGCTTTTAAAAACAAATCCACAATTTGTATAACACTTATTATTAGTCTCAGCTCAAACACTCTCATTACCGATTACAAACTTCTATGTTTTGTATCATCGCGTAAATTTCTCTATTAATTTTATCTTTTACAGATAAAGATATGGTTTCAAAATAGACGGACTAAATGGAAAAGGAAATACACTAATGACGTTGAGCTATTGGCGCAGCAATACTATTCGAGCTTAGGAATTCCAGCACCACGACCCATTTTTGTCGGTGATCGCTTATGGTATAGATTTAATAAAAAATACAATTATTTCCAACAAAAGTTTTCTTTTCCCTACGAACAATATACTGTTTGGCTTGCAAAATTCTATATATTTAATATATTCTATATAAACGCTACCACATTTTTCAAGACACTTAAAAATGATAAAAATATAAATTTCATTTTTTTTACAGTGAATTGATTCCTGCACACTTAAAATAAATTGTTTAATATCAAACAATTTTCGGATATAATTAAATGTATAAAAAAGATATTATATGTAATTTTTATATATGTATATATGATATTATTATATGTACGTATCTTTGTGTAGATCACAATAAGCAATATCTTTAACTATACAAATATGTAAAATATTATATAATAAAAATGATACAGTGTCAGCGATGTAATGATAAAAGCGATAAAACGTTAAAAACGATAAAAAGTCCATATAAAAAATAAATTTTTTAAAATTTATCTGAAGGGAATCTTATTTGGCACCAACATTTGAAATCACGTTGATTCTAAGTTGGTGATTTAGTTGCGTTTTAAAGTTCGACTGTGTCGGAGCGCATCTTATTTAGTCATGTACTGCCTTCACGCAGATCACTGGCCATCCAGGTCTGATCGTCTTGGTATTTTAAATTTACTTCCTACTATTATGTATTTTACGATCAAGAAGATTTAAATATTTGTCCAAAAAAATAAAAATTTCAATAAAAGCCAATCTAAAAAAACGTACTATAAAAAACAAAAAAAAAACAAAAACAATACTTCAAATTTAGTTTATTTTTTAAAATAATTTTTTACTAATAATAACTTAAAATAGTTTGCTAATAATAATTTTCTTCT
The DNA here is from genome assembly GCA_901521435.1 of Crematogaster levior. Classification (NCBI taxonomy): domain Eukaryota; kingdom Metazoa; phylum Arthropoda; class Insecta; order Hymenoptera; family Formicidae; genus Crematogaster; species Crematogaster levior. Next base: position 8,040 of record CABEGB010000199.1, read on the forward strand.
TTTCTAAACTTTTATATCGATATGTATTTTGATATATTATGAGATACTTTACTAGTTTCCATTTGAAATAGACAATGAAAAAGAGGATTGCAAAGAATATCAGATTGCGACATCAAAATTTAAGTGTTTGTCTAAAATCATGTTTTTATCTTTAAGGTTTAATGTTTAATGATTTATCTTTATGTTTGTATCTTTTACGAAAATACTGACCAACTTTTATAATTTTTTAAATCTTTTTAAAATAGATGATTTGATTGATTGATTTTGAAAAATTATAATTTTATTATAAGTTAAGATAAGTTAAAATTGCAGAAAAAGATCTGGTTTTTTTCAAACCACCAGGAAAAAGCACTGGTCGAAATCAATTATATAAGAAAAAGAATTATATGAAAAAAAGATGATTCATGAAAAGATTTGACATGTTGATCACATAATGTAAAAAAGAAATATAAAGTTAAATAGTTTTTTCTTCGATTTTGTGATTGTACTTTTAAGTACTTTTAAGTACTTTTACAGATCATGTTTTGTGGTATATTAACATATGTCTTTTTGCAGGTTCTTCAATTATCCGGGACAACCGCAACCGGGAATACCATTGCTTCCGCAACATTTAACACCGTTACCGTTATCTCCTGCATTACCTATTATTCAACCATTGCCCAGTAATCTATCGATGAGGCAACAAACATCCATCTTTCAGAGCATGCCAAGCAGTCATATCGCGCATCATCTAACTCAGAGATTGGACTTCAGGCATCATGACCCTTAATTTTCGGATACATTGAATCGGTGATCACTCATATAAAAGTAATTAATAATTCTTTACGGAGCAACATGAGACTATCAAATCGGACTCGTTTGCTAGCGATAATGATCGCTACAATTGCATCATTACTACATAGCGTACTCTTTTAATATCGCGTACCATACCGATCTAAATATAACCATCACTATTTATTATTTAAATTAAATTACATAAAATATCTATATTTTCATAAACACATATATTTTTATTTATAAATATTTTTTAAATTTAATTTTAAAATATATTAAAATTAGTGAATGTTCGTATGCTTGAAAAATAGAAAGAGATTCTGAGATATTCTGAGTAATCGAGAATATACACATATATATCGAAATGAATGAAATCAAGTTTATTAATTGATTATCATAAACTCGGACCATACACATATTTATATAAATACTTTGCAATATTGATAATTTGATGTTTGTATCAAGAGTGCAAAATAAAAGTGTTCGTCATGATGCGCGATTTGTTAAATGAATAATAAATATTTCACAAGAACAGAGAACTATCGCCGAACGTGTATTTGGATTCATCTCCAAATTATTTAATAATACGATATTAAAATAAATAAAAAATGTTAGATTATAATTTCATTCAAATGTAATAAATATTTAGATAGGAAATATACGTAATATATACGTAAATGAACAGTTTTTAGCGAAGATATATCTTTCAATAAAGCATATTTGTCATGAAATTTTGCCATGACAAAATTCAACAATACAAAATGGTGTAAAGGATGAGATAAAAATTATAAGTCACTAGATTTGTAGGAATATCTTTTTATATTATATATGCATTTATAAGGATATATAGTACATGTACAAAATAAATAATTTCTTAATATTACTATATATACAATATTTTGTGACAATTTAAAAAAAAAAGTGAATAACAAAAGTATTTACATACTTAAATTAGTGATAAATGTTGAAAATGTTGTAAAATTCGATATATATTTTAAGAATAAAAAAAAACAAAGTTGTAAAATTTTTTAGGAATGTGTATAGGATTTTTGTGTGGAATTACATGAGAAATTTTTACTATTATATAAAGTTTACATTTATTATCACAGAACAGAAGGAGATAAAATTTTATTAACTCCCAAAATCTTATCATCGTGGGCTGCTTGATCCTGAATAATCTTTGCATATTTTTCATTATCTTGTAAATCCTCTTCATCCAGCATTTCCTGCAGTCTCTGTTTATATCTAGAATCCTCCAAACTTATACAAATGGTCTTCGTAAAAAATAATATTAAATTTACATATAAATATACTTACATCTCACTATCAGGATTATTTTCTTGATTTCTACACTTATCTAGTTTCTTCTCTAAAGTTTTTACCACTTCTCGTACAGGTGGTTCCACACATTTTGCCATTGAACGTATTTCTATAAGAGTTAATTTATAAATATGAATAGCCTATGAAAATATCATGCAATACAAACGTAATTACTTCGCACAGCTTCTATAATTCCACCCAATTCCTCCCTGGAGAAGAGTATGTCAGTGACATAATTATCTAGATTTGCAGAAGCTCTGGATGCCGCATGCAATGTTGCAGCTAATGCAACTTGGCTCGGAGCATAAAGAAGAACGCTGTCTGTCAGGAAAACTCTTTCTAAGAACTCATCTATATGTTGCCTTAATTTTTCAGGATTTTCCAAAGACATATACCTTGTCTATATAAATATGCACAAGATATTTACTTCTGTCACAGATAAGACAATGTCAATAGAAAACTATTTACCTTTATATCAATCATCAGCCCTTCCACAGGTCTAAATGGATTATGAACAGTAAGATTGTAATTCAACTGTTGCATGAGAAGCAATTCATTATTAATAATTATGTCAGATGCTTTTTCTCTATCTCCCTTAATATTCGCTACAAATTGAGATATAGAGACATTAAATTCTTCAACCTAAAATAAAACGATGTTCATATGAAAAGATTAAAATTACAAATGACTATGAAAAATTACATATCAAGGAATAATTACTTTGCACGCCAGATAAACGCAAGTGACCAAAATCTCCTTTGGATGATAATCCATCACACTGTTTCTGAGATAAAACCTTTTAAAGTAATGTAAGGCAGTGGCTACTGTAGGACGAGGCATTGGTGGATTGAATCGGCGACAGAAGTCTCTTAATTGTAATTCATAGAAACGGAGCAATGAACGTTCCTCTGTGTGAGAAAGAAAATGTTCCTCCCTTTCTTCTGGCTGCATTATAACCAAACATTTGTAATTTGTAATTGCATCACTTACTTGTAAATTTCATAAATTTGTTATTTGAGAGAAATATAGGAAAAATTTAACAAATTCAGGATATAAGCAGTATTCATAATTAGCAGTATTTTTTACATACACATATATTAAATGCATACATAACCTAGATTTTCATCGCCAATATTTGATCTCAAAAGTGGTACTTACAGAAATAAATACACAGAAATGTTATTTAAAAAAAAACAACAATTTTAAATAAATAGCTTCAAAAAAGTAGACTTACAGTCATGTTGGCACCATGTTTTGCGATAAAATCAGCGTTAGTTTTTTCCCTTAAAGCTGTCAAATCGCTCTCATCGCTAAACATCCAATATTTCTTTTGCGAACTATACGGAAACATCTTAATTCAAGTGATAAAAAGAGAAAAAAGGCAAAAAGTGAATCGCAAACAATTGCCAGAATATGCGAACCAACACGCTCTAACTAAAATTATGATCTAAAGAATCAGACAAGCAGCACCACCATTCGGCAACCTTCAAACTAAATGGAACCTAAATAACAATCAAAATGTGACTCCATTTCTTTTGCATAAATGTAATAATCATATTTTATCAAATATACTTTGTATCTACATATACATTTTATTAAAACGTAATATCCTGATTGCAATGTTACACGTGATAAAAGTTTTATCAAAAAGAAGAAACCTGACATACGAGAGTGGACATACTCGTGGTTTAAGTGAAATCCGTCCACTGGCGCCTCTATGCGGGTGAAATAGGTACATTGAACTACATACCAAGTTCACGAATTTTCCAATGGATAACATCTAGTCTTCGGTTTTGTCCTAACCTTCAAAATGGTTGGAAATTATTTTTTATGAAAATAAAAAATTAAATACGTTATGGAACATTTGAGCTGTTGTATTCTTGAAATATTTAGCACTTTATGAAATAATTTTTAACAGACATGCTTATAGATTTAAAAAAATGATTTACATACAATGTGTGTATGTGTGCACGTATTCTTCTCTCACGTTTTTTCGAATATATTTTACACAATCGTGCATGTAATTAATTGAATGTAATAATCACGCAAAATTTTGCACTTTAGCACTTTGTTCTAACTAAATATTTTATTATTACATTTTTTTAATTTTTTGCATTGCCTGAAAAATAATTAAGTAGTTTTATTTTTTATATGCTATGCTATAGTGAGAAAAAAAGTTGTTGCTATGGCTAAACATATTTAATTGGCAGTATTTTTGGTTGAAATATATATACATAAAATTAATTTAAAATTTTTTAAAATTAATTAATTTCAAATTTTGTTCTATTTCAAACTTTAATTCGATAAAAATGGATCAATCTATAAAAGTCCTACACATTTGACTGCTTGGCACTCCTGTTTTTTGTACATGTGTTTTTCGTTATTTATTTATTTATTATTTATTTTGTGCAAATTATTTTACAATACAATACAAATTTATTAAAGTGTAATACAAAATATACAGTCACATTGTTTAAATCAATACTTTACTTCAATCAATACTTTATCATCATAAATTGTGAAAACATTCAACGCATCCTCGAGTTGATCCGTTTTTATTGAACTAAACATTACTTCTCAAATTAATTCTCAAATTAAAAATATATAGTTTGTACAGAAAACTTCCAAACTTAATCAAGATTTCTATTGAAATATTATATATAATTTTGTATTCGGTCCAAACAAAATAAAAAGTTAAAACTGTTTATACATCTTTTTGTAAATAAAAGTTGTGATTATTAGCATTATATTATTTGATCTTCTTTATTGCTTTTCAATTTTTTAGTATATGTTTTTTATTTTATATAGAGACAGTATGAGAAATATATATATTTACATTTCTATTTATCTTTCTAGTATCTTTTTGGTTTTAAATTATCTCTTTACTTATTATTTTTTATAATGCTTTGTTATATTTTGTGGAAACGTAGAAAGAAATGGAATGGAGCTAAAGAATTGTTAGTTACATTAATTGTTAGTTACAAAATGCATATTTTTTCTTAAAAACAACTATGTGTTTTCTTTATACCAATTGATTCTTCTCATTATTCTGTGCATAAAAGTATTGAGGTAAGGTCATTGAAAGGTGAATATTTTACGAGATATTTTATAGTTTATGTAAAAATAAGAAATTATTTTAAGCCTTATAACTTGGAAAATACTTAATAAAAAAATACTTTATTATAGTGTTTTGGAAAGCTCTCGAGATAAGCTACAAGAATATGCAATGACAAATAAGGAATTCCATTTAAGAAATTGACGGTGACCTTCATAGGATTTACATCCCTCTTTCTTTAAAAAATTAATTATATCAGACTATGTCCTCCTTCAAACTAAGCAACTTTTATCTGAAGCATTTTTTTCTGTCACCAAAAACAAGTGAGTTATTCAGGTGATCTGTTTTAAATTCCCTGTATATAGAAGCGCCAGTGGATGGGTTCCATCTAAATGTGAACACGTCTCAACACTCTTAGGTTTCTTTTTTATTTATAACCATTTTAATAAACAAACCTTAACAAACCATTTTTTAGTACACATTATCATTTGCTCAACAGGTATTACTCTCTTAGGGAGGTGAGTTGAAGAAGTCTTTTCTAGAGAGCAGCATGAGTCACATTTCTGAGCTTGTGATTGATACGATCTAAAGAGAGAGTATAATTTGCGTATTTTTTGTTTCTACATCGTTAAATATTTGTGTGAAAAGTAGGTATTGCGCATGTATATGATATTTGCATTCAAGTTTTTATAATTAAAAATACACAAAATTACTATTAATTAAATAAAAATATATAGCAGTTAGAAAACTTAATAAATAATATTATTATATTTTTTTGCGGGTATTTCATATTTTTTAGATTTAGAATTTAATACACGTCCAAATTACAATTAACTACAAATATATATTATTTAAAAAAAATAAAAAGTTAAATATATTTAAGATACGTTTGTACTCTTTTTGTTAATATATAAAATTGTAGTTTTGGCTATTTTATTGAATACAAAAAACGAGAAGTTAACTTTGTAATAAAAATTGTAATAAAAATCATGATTTTAAAATAATATTAATGCTTATTAAATTTTAAACATTAATCGCAGCAATTAAAAGTTCATAATAATGAATGCAAATTCAAAAAGTGAATTGCAACACACATTAGAAAGGGTAGTCTTCGTTTTCTGACAACTGGCATACACGCGTTGCGGGCAATAAACAAGACTGGGGGTCCCGATGGCGGGGCACGATGGTAAGGGCAACAGGGATGAAGGGAGGAGACGGGTGGCCGATTTTAATATGGACGCCCCCGCAAGCGGTTGTGCGTCCGATCTGAGTAGGCGTTCCTACGACCCTTTGTCAACCGACAACGCCGCTGCATCTTATCGCGCGATCGTAGTCGGGGATCTCCCCATTCCGCCACGTTCGGCCCTCGAGGCCATCGCTGTTGCTGCCGCTTGTTCAAGCGGAGAAACGCCGGGCTCCTTCCTCCCGTTACATCGACGGTTATAACTCTTTGCGTCGTTTTTTCCACGTTGGTTTACGTCGCCGCGACTTCGTCGTCGCTGTCACGCCGCGATCTGGCCCGCCGATCACGCTCGGTATCGCAATTGCGATCCCGCATCGATTAAAGATGGAAACTGGTTCAGATATCCGACGCGGAGATTTACATACGAGGATACGATACGTGGATAGAGGCGCAAGCTTGATTTATGAGTTTCGATATTTTTCGAACGGTTAATTGTATTCGGCAGCGGCAATAAATCGATTGCTATTTATGGATTCGACTACCTGCGAACATCACTGATTTTACGTTTAATTAGATAGGAGAAATTACGGATTTTTCACTTTTATGTGTGTGATATAAGCAGATAGATAGTGAATATATCTCTGATATATTTTTCATTCGTACAGCCAATAAGTTATCTTTCTTCGATCTTTTTATTAAAATTATAAAAAATCAAATTGGTCCAGAGTTTAACCCTTAGCTGGCACACAGGACCGTTTGAGACCCCAGGCATAAAAATGCTTGCTGCAAAGAAGCTACTGATTTTTTTTAATTGAAAAAATTCTCAGATATTCTTTGAGACTTGTTTTAACATGTGCCATAGGTTATTTTGATCAAATTTACTAACTGTAAAAAAAAATTTTTTTTGAAGATAAAGAAACAAAACAATGACTATTTTCACTTAAAAATTCAAAACTCTTCTATTTTTTGATATTAAGAGCTAAAAAATTAACTGGACACTTTTGAGATGCAACACTTTCAGAAAAAAAATAGTCTGACAGTGGTTGTTGAAAGAAAGGTATTTTTTGGAAAAATGAAGTGAATTTTTAAGTCAAAAGTTGGTTGAACTTGCCTGAGGGTTTTGGTACCCCACGGTGCCAGCAAAGAGTAAATATCTTATTGGAAATCAATTGATTCATCGTTTCCGCGGTGCATCGGTCGTTTTTTCAACATCGTGATACATAATGGCTATTATGTCAAGGACTTGTGCTATAATCGATTTGCTGTATCATCAATGCTCACGGTAACGCTGAAAGCATCTCTCTTGAATTCAAGATTGGTGACTGATCCACAAAGTCTACTAGTTGACGCCACTCGAAGAGCTTAATTTTGTTGGAGATTTCACGGGCGAAGAGAGAGAGAGAGAGAGAGAGAGATGGACGCCCTTTGAAAGTGAAGTACACCCGCCATTAATCTAATGTTGCGGTCGCCGCCGCCCTCGATGTTGCGTGTTGCAGCCCTGCCGCGTCAAGCTTCGCTCCCTTTGAACGAATGGAGCCGCGGCGAGGGCACGTGAGCGCGTACATACACGCGCGCGTTATGTACACATCTGCGTCGGCGGTGAAGAGGAAAAAGAGGAAACGGAATGGGCACGATGTGTCGGTCGTACTAATGCGAAATCAATGCCCGGATTAGCTCGCGAGGTGTGACGAATAAAGTGGATTACCATCGCACCTTCCTTGCACCCTCCTCGTCGCAATCGAGAGGGATTTCCCAACGAGTCGGAACGTACTGATAAATTATCGTCCGATGATTGCAAAACGTGGACAACAGTTACGGACAGATATTGATGTCAGTGAATGTTATTTGGGACGGAAAAAAGGCTTTTGGCGTATCGTTAATGTTGTATACCGTCATATATTTTAGTTCTAACGACGACATTACACGTCAAAATATTTCTCAATAGTGTAATAAATGAGATAGATATAAGTATAAGATAGAGTATATACTCTACAGGCCATCTATGAACAAGCAAATTGGTTTTTAGGGGAGTTATATTGCACAGTTGCCGTGCAAGCGTGCGTTATTGTCGTTTTTTTCTTTCTAAATTCTCCCATAGAAAGCGTCATTGTCGTTATTATTTAACAACTACCACGTAATCCCTATATCTCCGTGATTAAAGCGTTGCTTAAATTCTGATGATTCGAGCTTTTACTCCGATAAGGACTAACCGAAGCTACGGTTCTCAGAATTAACATGCAAACGGACGTGCGACCTGGTACCAATAACGTCGTTGGTTAATCAGAAAAAAGTGGTATCACGCTTGGTTTTAACACTCATGCTTGGTCGATCTGCGTACACGCGAACTCGGATCGAAAAACGCGTCACTCGACATGACAGACGTCATATGCTTGCATATTATATCGAACCGATTATCGCGGGCTGTTTTCCCGAGCGAGTGACTCTCAATATGGTGACATTTACAATCCTTCACAAGTCGGTACTCCCGATGATCTATTTTTGCTCGCGAAGAAATGCGCTGTCAGCTGTGTGAGAAGACAGGGTACTTGAAACAGAAATTTTTTCGTTTGCTCTTCGATTTCCATAGAAAACCAGCTTTCGACAGTGAAACTCTTCAGTGGACGTAGATGTAGTGTACAATAATAATAAGAATGAAGATTGTTAATTGTTTGACATGTTTGTATAATCAGTAGATGTATATTTAGATGTATAGACTGCTAATTGTTTCATGTGTTCGTATTTAATAAATGTAGGATCTAAACATAAATTAGCGGATATTTCCGCGTAAGAAAAAAAAAACGCAAATATTGTCAAATAACTGATTAATTAAGCAATGTGTAATTATAATGGCGATAGTAAATTAGGTTGATGTAAATGTTTTATCATTGAGGTCTCAGGTATTGCATTCGCGTGTATGTAACACGAATAATCGCTTAATTCACATAATTAGTAAACAGTAATTAATTAATTATCTACTGTCTGAAGGGACGATGTAATTTAAAAATATATCATATGTATACATAAATAATGACGCCACAGGGAGGATCACTACCGTCCTTCCATGCAAGGAAATTAAAATCTATAAGCCGAGAAAATGTTCCCTCCAAATTACAGCTAATTAATTACAGCTAATTAAAGGAATTTGTGAAAGTACATGTAGCAAATTACTTGCACAGATTCTGATATATGTAAATAAATATCTAGATAAAAAAAAAATATATATATATATACATATATATATATATATATATATATATATATAAACAAGAAGAAAATAAATCGACATCAGATTTCTGGAAAGATTGTGGGAAAGAGATCCCTGTTAACTCTTTAATTCATCGTTAGATTCGTGTTAACAGGCAATATTTCACGGCGGTAGCAGACATTGCGCGTTATCTTTTATCAGGTGTCTCGGATAGCGTTAGTTTATTAGTGAAACGATTATGTAGGTACGTTATGGAGCAACGCGTCTGCACGCGGCATCTTAAATATGTATAATAAAACATAAATCTACTAGAAAATGTATACTAAATGACCAAGATAGTGCAGTAGCCTGCACAAGTGTATGCATGCATGTGTTTCATATATACATTATCATTTACCTAACTGAAATACTTTAGACAGCTAATCCTTATATTATTTGCAAAGAAAATGTAAAAATTAAAAAAATTTTGAATCAAGATTATCAGATATAAATCAATATGTATTTTCATGTGTTTGTAATTTCGAAAAGTTGAAATTTACCTCAATGTTTCAAGATTTCAAAACTAAAACTTTTACAAATTCAAACTCTTCTTCGCCAGTGAATATTAATAAAAAAATGTCAATTTTTTCATCGACCCGTCTGGCAATAGCTAGATTTTTAATTTAGATACAAACAGCTCAATTTCACGTGTTAACTTATGTTGTAAATACTTTCAAAAGGAAGTCAAATTTTCTTACATACACAAATTAACATAATAATTAAGATGGCATTTTTTTTAGTACTCCACTAATAATCACTGTTGTAAGTTGTAACAATATTCAACATTTATACAGATACATAAGTATTGTACATAAATTTGTCGCGTATGCCCGTATACCCGTGCCGACACCGATTATATCTATCATACGTGATATGAGTCATAGTATCTATGTATATAGCGTTTAACTGAGATTATCAGCAATTTATCAAGACTACCCTGGACTCTCGTTATAAATCGAGCCATGCTTGATACGTCACGTTGGCTGGCTTCATTGACTTTTACATGGACGTCTACGCGAAACTCTTCTCTGAGATAAATAAAAGACTCAAGTCAAGTTTTAGATGCTAAATTTACGTAGCTATAAATATAATATTTACATCCATTCGTTGCATATTATTAGGAGTAGAAGAGATAATCTCTACTTTATGATATAAATAACATCAATTGGTAATATATACCTTGATTTATATACACGTATTCTATTATATCTTATCTTATGACGTATCTTCGCTTTACACATGAATATTTCGAGTTTATATAAATAAAATTATTTCAAACACATCATTTTAGCTTCGAATCATGGAGATAACAATAATCACAATTTATAACTGTGTACGATAACAGAAAGAAATAGAGCGGAAGATAAACTCGATGCAAGTCCGCATGACTTTTTTTCTTCATCTCCGTGATTATACACGGTAGCACGACACACACGCGCAGATGGCCATCTCGATAATTTACAGAATAAATAAGCCGATAGAAAAACGAAGATGAAGACCGTACGTATCGTCCGTCAGCAGGCGCCCGGCGCGTTTTTCACGAATATTAAATCGGCTCGTGGAATCGCCATCGCGCCTCCGAACGACGCTGCTAGATGCGTATCAAGATGCATATCGGGGTGATCGCGCGAACGAAATGGCGCTCCCGAACCAATTATCCCTCTTTCGAATATCCACAACGGGGCACCGACTGCTCCGGGCGACCGAGATGCAGATGATGCGCCGGTACTCGTTGAATATCGCGCCGCGACGATGTTGGGCGCAATGAATGGAGGGTACGCGCCGATACGTGCGTGTATGCGTGAGATAATTGCTCGCACGATTTTGCGTAATGCGGTAGATACAAGATTGCGAAATCTCGAGATCAGAAAAGCGCTTCGTAGTGCGCGGCAGCGCACAGCTGAATACACCCTCCGTCCCGTAAATCGAGGGCGCGCGCTACTTGTAATAATTTCTCAGCACTAATTACGTGCCGCGTAAAGTTAATCTCGATACGGGGATAAGAGCGCAATAATGATAACTCGATAGTCATGCTTCAGGAGTGTCATAGTAAAAGGTTGGACGCGCGATGGCTTATCGTCTGTTGCAATCAACGGGGCTGTTCTCGTCTTGTTGAAGCTCTTATAAAAATAATCTACAACGACTACATTTTAATAATTAGTGATTATTATAATTGTATAATTATACATGTTGTATTATATAGTTATATAAAAATAATACTATAATATACATGATCTTTGCTCTCTTAAATAGAAATAGATGACAAATATTACATTCTTTTGACTAAATTAGATATAAGAGTAAGAAATATATCTAAAATAGCTAAACGGTCCGAGCTAGATCTTAATAGCCAATCAATGAGCTGCGTGCCGACTTGGTTTGTCGGACTCTAAACGCAGTAAATAAGATGCGTGCCGACTTAATATGTCGAACTTAACGCAGTAAATCACCAACTTTAAAATCAACATCGATCACATATAGATGAATAAGTCCCCCCACCTCCCCTTTTTCAAGAAATAGATGATTTTAGCATATTAGGTATTCTATTTCTAAATCTCATTTTTTTAAATTAAACATTTGAGTCTCAACCGGATACAGGGAATAGTTAGTTATTGAAAGTAAGAAAATCGACATGTCGAAGTCAGGCAAGGATTTGTGCGAGATGGCAAGGGAGGTACTTGAAGACGGCTGTTCGAGCGCAACCTTCGCTCCCGGCGGGACCACGGCCGGCGAGACATACGTTGAACAACACGAGGTATCGTCGAGGAACAGAAATGTACGGGGAGCGAAGGGAGAGGAGTAACATCTCTCGGAGAAAGATGCAAAGCGGCGGTGGGTTGTATACGGTATAATTACAGAGGGCAGAGCAGTGGCTAGACCCTGCTGCAGCAACTTACCGTTGCCCAGGCGCCAGTATACACGAAATCGGCGGGCCCCTGATCCTGCTGCGACTCGGTCCTAATTGTATTCGTGCCCGGGTGTAGCAGATGGGATACGCCTCGAAAAACGGCAGAAGGACTGGCAGGAATCTCTCCCTACGCCCTTCTTTCCGTCCGTCTCGCGTTTCTTTTTCTTCTTCGCTTCGTCTCCTTTGCAATGCAGATCTCGTGGGAGTAAGCAAAAAGAGTCTTTTCATAGTATAGAGTAACATCTTTGTAAAATGAAAGACATAAGAGAAATAATAATGTAGCAGATCTTAGATGGATTGAGTGTATTTTAACAGACTTTAACATATATAATATATATTAGATACATATATATTTTCTTTTTTTTTCGTATTCTATTAATATTTTACATTTTAGTGTAACGAGTTTATATATGTATGATCACGTCTATGCCATTATTTTTTACTGTTCATCATCAGTCGCGGCGTTAAGCGCATAACCGATCACAAAGCGTAAATGCAAATTAACTATCCTCATATGGGCAAACTATGTGGGACCGATTGATACTTTTTCTTTTGGTACGCAATGCGAAAGAAGGTTCGACCTTCCTTCGTGCTCTTAGTCTCCTCCGTTTAATACGCGCGAACGAGAGTGGCGAGCTGAAGATCCTCTAATTTCGGTTGGCCGCGGCCACCGATAATTAACGAACCATAATCAGTAGGCAACGTAAACGCAACGTAACGAAATGTAACGTGGCGCCTTTTTCAGGCCCCGGCTGGCTTCTGGGCCGCATTAAGCCTCTGCACACTGGTGTAATTGCACGCACGGGTATAAGAACAATTTCAAAGATGTCACTATTACATTATGATGAGGCTAAGTCACTTTGATGCTGGAGTTCAAGTTTTACGCTCGCAAACAATCGTCTATGCACATGGTTAATATAATTGCACGACAAAAAAAGCCGTTAAATTCAGTTGATTTTTTAAAAAGAAATTTTATTATTAACGCGTTTTGCTATTTAATCTTAAAATAGAAATTTTAAGATAGAAAATCCTTTCTTATTTTTTTACATTTCCAAAAAGTTACCGAAATCTACTAACAAAACTTTCTTTCTGCCAATTTTGTCTCTTTGCGAAACGATGTTTGACGACAATTATTAATTTTTCATAATTTGAAAATTTATGCGGAACAAAACATCATTACTTAAATTATGATCTTCAAAGATAAATCCATTTCCTCTTCTCTGATATCGCTCTTACTATGTCCTGTACATGAAGGGGCGTTTCTTCGGCGACGGATGAGAAACAGCTCAAACATTTCGCTCTTACTAATTACACGGTACTGCTGCGAACAGGGAGCCAGAAGGCCTTGCGGCGGTAAAAACCGGTGAGCGACATTGCATTGCGAGCGCGGATTCGGGTCGCGCGTGAGATGTTTCTTCGTGGTCATCAGGGAGAAGTAATGCTGTGTATGCGTACATATACACACTCAAGCAGTATCTACAATGATGAATGATTGCGCGAAGAAAATGATACCGGAATTTATCGCCGGTGGCATCCTGCGTTTGTGACGAAAGTACTGTGAGTAGTTGCGAAGAATTGTCGGCCTTAATGTTGATTGGTATACTATTTGGTTTATGACAACTGACTTTAACTGAATAATGTATCCGTATAAAATGAAACAAACGTGCTTTTACGACATGCTTTTGAAAAGTGCAGCTTTTCTATCACACAGTAAGAATTCCATGTTTACTGAGTAATCATGTAATTTTTACGAGTGCAAATAATACAGAACATAGTGCAATCACACACATTTTTCATTAACGAAAGTAATAACTCAACTCTTATCGTTGTTTATCGTGCGATTTATTTACAGACTAATTCAAATTTCTATAATCTATTTCTTCCATATTCTTGTAGAAGACCTTTTCTCATTCTACTCTTGTCTGTTTTTTATGTCCTGTAATTCTGCAATAAGTTTAATATGTTTATCTCCCCTATCTATTACTTCTTCCAACAAACCCCTGTTTTGTTCGTTCTTCTTTCTCCCCTTGTGTATTTCCTTCAGTACATTCAACCCTGCTTCTTTTCTTCCTCTTATATCGTAATCCTCCAAGAAAAATGACATAGAGCGTAGCTATTTCGTGCAGTTGTTAATTTATCGAGGTTATTTGTAGGGATCAATTCCTCTCGTTCGCTAGACTTTATCAAAGTTCTTCCGCATGAAGGTTTCGAAACTGGATCGGGCACGGCAGAGCGGTATATCATTATGGACAGCGCACCCGCAAGCAGAAATTATCCACTTTTGCGGTAATTCGTGGCTTCCGACGCGCATGCGGCACGGCGCAAAAGATGGCCGCCGACTCGCGAGTCCCGATTGGCGACGACGGGGCGGGTTATTTGAGCGGCGGTTGGTGGTTCAATTACCGGCGCGAGTAATTTTGATCGCATTATACTCAATTTCAAGTTATGCCCCTTCTCGTTGGCTTAAGCATTGGGTTCACACACGAACGGCGATGCGAGTCAGGAATGTAACAGTGCCCGCGAAATACAGAGCAGCTCGAGGGAGTCTTCTCCGCGCCGGTCGTATCCGATTTTGAATTTTGAATTTTGAACTGATCAACCAACTGCTGCCGCGTCGAATTTAAGGTGCGTTTCTTCGTAGAATATAAACGATCCGAATATACAAGGTCGAAGTAGTTTGTGTGGATGATACCAAGTCAATGAATTATTTGGGATCGAAATCGAAAAGAATTAAATGGATCTGTATTATTTCTAGAAATGTGATTTTCCGCAAATGTGTTTTTGCTTTGCGTTTGCTTTAACGTTATTATTATTTGATAATTGATTGGTTATCGCACATGTGATTTGGCGCATATGCATGAAACGCGATTCCGTACAACGTATGCTTTTTCCTACGAGCGGAATAGAAGCCGGAACACGAAGAACGCCGAGCGTGCGAAGTAGCCGCTATTACTATTAATGTCGGCTATATTGAACATAATTGTCCCGCGTTGTTAGTGCGGTATATTCACAGGCAAAGGCCCCGTTTCGCCTCCGTCCCTCTGTCCTTTCCTCTTCTCATTCCTTTGCGGTCCTCTCTTTGCTTGCGCTATCGCCCTCTTCTTTGGAATTCCTTCTCTCGCTTTTCCCTCTCTTTCACTCCTTCCCGATCCCTCCTCTCTTCGTGGGTAATAAGCGAACAGCTTGCTGCCGCCGCCACCGTCGCCATCGTCGTTCTGGTGGGGGCTAAATTACCGCAATTTTGTACTTTTTTTATACCGCGAGGAAAAAAAAGAGGATAATTTTTTGGTGGAAACGCAACAGATTTTTTATCGTACGTTGTTATGTAAGGATCAGTTGAATTGTCTACTGCCATGCGCGTGCACCTGTCCGCCTCGTGCGCTCCGATCCGCAACGGGACCAAGTGTTCCCAAATGTCACTTTGATCCGGGGATGTCTCTGCGACCTCTTTAGCGCCCAGACAGCGTGTCGATAGCCGCCATCTTGACGACCTTGAAGAACAAATCCTTGTGGAGTCTGTCGCGCGTCAACTACTTTGATTGCATTCATCGTGACAAATGGCGTAATGTCAATTGTATTATTTTACTTCAGCGCAGTTCCGGTGAAGTGTGACAACGCATGAGAACTGTAGTATTAATGCAACTTTAGCTTCAAGACATGTGCGTGATTACTCGTGCTACTCATGCTACCAAAGTGCATTTTAGCGCAGACAGATGATCGCCATTTTGGTGAACATTCATCCTTCTCCCCGCTGAGCGTTACACTCAATTTTGAAAAAGGAAATAGCATTGCTGTGATGAAGAAGAATAATCAACCAGATTTTTCCCGTAAAAGTTCCCTTTCTTTCTTCTCAATTGCTTTTGCTAGTTGTAATTATTGTGCTTTACTTCGGGATGTTTGGCATAAGGAATATGCACATGTGATACATAAACTAGCCGGTAGGTACTGTCTTCTAAATAGTTTGTAGCTTAATAGCTATAATGCCTATGTAGTTTTCAGAACAATGATATGCAGTTCAGCTCAAAACGACAACACATTAGACTTTATAACAAGAATATAATGAAATTATGGAAATGATATTCAATTGAAATATTTACACATATTTACTAACAATACATTTTTCTAAAACAGATTAAATTTATATTATTTTCCACATAGTTAATAAAACTTTGCAGTATTTTTGTTTTATTAAAGAGGTTAGGAGTATTATCTGATCAATCGCAGTAGCTCGAAAACGGTTTTATATAGAGTTCATGAAATGACTACCAACAGACGACTTTTAATTATTAGTTGTCGCTACGGAAAGAATTCGCTATTCTGCTGGCTTCTTCATCTTCAACGTGTAGCGCCTCCCCGAATGAATTCTTCTCAATTCCCTGCGGGGCAGGAGCATCACTGTCAGGAAGTTATATCAGCAGAGTTACGTCCTCACGGGGAGGTGTGTTCACTTTGTGCTCAAGTTTCTTTTCTTCGTCGTTTGTTCAGCCGTAAGCGTCTTTTTCTGCTACGCAAGAATTTTCAGATACCGAAGAGGTTATACAATAAAAATGAAAAAGAGTTCCAGAGGGATGTCTGATGATCCTAACCTCCGGAGGCGATCTAGATGACGTAACGTTGTTAGGACTTATCTGATCTGGATGCTATTAAAAACCTCGATACTATGAGAGAGCATTCTTTTGCCCTTTCGGGGGGCGGAAGTTTTCGACAAAAAATCAGAACGCTGAAGGTAGATCGTGCAACTTCATTTTTCCAGAAATACTCGTGATGCAAATATTAAAGCATGAAATCCGAATCTTAACAAGATTTATTTTGTCCGTGGTAAAAAATCAGAACCATCAACATGTGTTAAAGTTAAGCTTGAGAGTATTATCAACGCTGAAATATCGTAAATACTATGGTACGACAGATGGCACTTATAAGCTGCCTGTGTTTACTCGACTTATGATCGTTAATGGATGCATAAAAAGTGCTACTCATTGTCCACTGGCAATTTCGGAAAATATACAACGAGTTGGCGTTTAACTTAGTCAGTTTGCATGAAATCAGAATGCTTACGGAGGTATGCGTATTATATTAAACGCGTGATACTCTACTGTATCATAATAGTAGTTAGGTTCTGAGTGTAGGTATTGTTGCCCAGATATATTGTGGTACTATGATATATAAAGACTATTTGGCTGATACTTTACCGGTCGAATTTTATAATGTAGTTATCACAATTTTAGATACAACGATCTATAATTCCAGATATCCCATACTGCTTGCAAATAGTTTGTAAATCATCCAGTTGCTCTGTTATCGAATCTGAAGCTAAATGTAAATCTGAAATATGTACATATAGACATTACGTAAAACTAGTTATTGTTGAAACGTAGGTGTAGATAATCTTGTCATTGACTATATTTACTGTATAATTGTAACTTTTATATATACAGTATGTAAGTTATTTTAATTTTTGCAATTAAAGCCCGCGGCTTGCATTTGATTTTATCGACTAATTTGCCCACAGAGCCGAATTAGAGGATTAAGCTTTAAGTCACCTCATCTAAAATTCTGCATCCTTATTGAACGTAAGAAATCTAGCGAGCTGTAACTTATTGTTAGCAAAATGGTTAGGATTGTATATTCAAATTCACAAAGTTGAAAATTATTATCATCATCATTATACAGCTTGCATTTTCCACTAATGACCGAATGTTTTTTTTTCGACGTGAAAGGACGCGATCTTCCGTATACATTGCAATTCTTCGTAAAGTCGACGAGATCGACGGACCGGTGCGACGTGTGTCTGAGTATCTATCGCTCCGGGCTTAGTGGACCAACGTCGAAAAAGGGGAGAAGAAGGCAAAATAAAATCGCAAGGGCAGAAGAGGACAGAGGTAAATAACGGTGGAGGCGTGGTTGGCGCGAATGCGGCGCCCTCAAGAAAGCACAGTCGTCCTCGAAATTGCATCTTTAAAACTCGAGTGCGGCGACCGTATCAGAGCCAGCCCCCTAGATAAGATCACTCCCTGGTTATCAGACGGACTCCGTGCTCGTCAATGTACCGAAACCCGTTCACGGATTTCGATGGGAGCCGCGGGCAAACCGGTCTACCTCCCGATTTCATCTTCTGTCGGAACACTTCGGCAGACTACCACAAGGACGCTTAATCGCGATCTCGACCACGCGGATGTCTTGATTGATTTTAAAAGTTCTCGGTCGATTGAACTTGCCGCGCGAGATCACCGTCGGCGATTTCTTCCGCGAAGTCCGCATGCGCACCGACCGTCGCAACGCTCATTTGTCTTTCGTGGCAAAAAACATTGGCACCTGCTACCACTTATCAGTCTTAGTAACAGTTTTAACAGTTTTGTATAAATATGATAAATGTTTTACATTCGAAGAGACATACATTAGACGTAACTTGGAGTTATGTTACAGCTGACGCATTTGTCACAAAATTATGTAAGCAAAGCGCTGATACTGAATGCCGTGTTTATTGATCGGACACAAAATGCCTAAGAACCGAGAAACGGTGGATTCTTCGTCCAAGATTAATGGCATAGGACATCACTTTTGTTCCGTTTCCTCGAAAACGAGACAGAATACGTCCTGGTGGACAGAAATGGTCGAAACGCCTAGAGCCTCGAGGCTCAAATACCTTCGACCCGAGCCAGTCGCGGAGGATCATTTTAACGATGATACGATATCCCGCGGTCACGAAACAAAGACTGAAACGCGTAAGAATGAAGGAATATATACGTCGTTTTAAAGTGAGTAATTACAGCTTTTTTTATATCTCTCCTCGCAACCGCGCGGCAGATGCATGTGTCTTGAAGTGTCTCACGGCGACGAGAGGACGCGACCGGGATTCCTTGGTTACAGCGCCGTATCGATCAGGCATTTGATGGCTACCATCAGGATTGTCGGGATTATCATTGGTGATCCTGTTGGCAGAAACCTCTGCAAAGGAACCGCCGAGTGTAAAGTTGGAGCCCCTAAATTGGCAGCCTCAGATTTTCTGTTGAACCTTCCGCGTACTTTGCGACGCGTGCGCGACAATAAACAGTCGTCATTGAATTCGTGATTTATTATTAAATCGAAGTAATTACCAGTAGCCTTTGAACTTCTCGCAACTGATTTTAAATTTAAAGTTTTTTTTCGCATATTTTTCTTTTCGCATATATTATACGATGCTTGCTTCATGTTGCTTCTAGGTGTTTAGACAGTTCTGGAATATGTCAGAATATTTAATGGCGAAATCTGAAGCCACTGAAGTGCTAATTTTACTTCTTTTACTGTTATTTTCTTGCTGTATTTACGATATATAAATTATGAATCGATAACCTACTACATTTAGCGATTCAGTGCAAGAGTATCCTTTATAATTATCTACTCTACAAACAAGGCACGGGAATTTACTACATCGGTGGAATAATTATAAATATTAACGACGTATTAAATTCTCTGTCTATTGTTCGTGATAAAGTATGATCTCGCGTAACTATCATTCGATCAGTAGCATCTGGAAAGAAACTGTGCGGTGTCTCCGGAACATGCCTCATACGACCGCAAATTCCGAGAAAGTCAAGAAACGGTCAGTCTTAGAAGAAAAACTGAAAATCTACAAGGACCTTCGTTTCTACGTCTCTATTGCACTTGGGCCATCTATATGCAGATTCGGGGTTTTGTCGCCCCAGTAAATTAAACTTCCTACACTCTTTTTTACGCGTTCCATCCGCAGTAGAGTTTCTTCGCGTCACGCGAAGAAACGATGCTGGAATCTGGTCAGCCCCGCCCTGCGCACTCAGCAGCCTCTAATTACCAAAAATTTTACGAGCCGCGCTACCTGGTTCTTATCATTTGTTTGCTCAAGCACACCGGAAGTTCGAGCTAATTGATTATCTGCTAATTTGTAACGTTGTCTGCTTAGAAGATACCGATGCATATTAGAGATCGGTTCTGATGTCATCTTCTCTCCTTTTCATGTCGGCTCAGTCAAATAATAGACATAACAAAAACGTGGAACATGTAATTTATATTATCATTATTTATTTTATATATTTTATTTAATTAAATATGATTTTTTTGTATGATTTATTTTCATCTGTTAAGATTGAAGAATAGAAATCCAGAATATAAGTATGAATCTAATTGAACTAGTTTCATTTCTATTTTTTTTAGAGATAAAATAGGAATTATGGATTGTGAGATGAACACAAATAAAGATATCATATAGCCAGTTTACAGTCAACACCCCTTCTTTTTGGATCGTTAATCACTGGCGAAGAGAGAGATTTATTTTCATAATTATGGATTGGCATTTTGATCACAGTGCAAATGCAAATAGCGTGCATTATTTTATCAATTGATGGAATTTATATGGGGAAAAAAAAATTTTTTTGTACGTCATGATCAGAACAATGCATACGCGTGTTTCAAACGCCCGACATGCGATCAATGATTGTGGCCAGGTGAATATACAGCTGTTCGTCCATGAATTTCTAATACCTCAAAAATCGCGACTTACTCATTATGAATAATAAACGATCATGCAGAGGATTTTGTTTTTCTCATCAATTTTTTTGGAAGTTTGAACGTGCTATTAATAAATTAATGAGCAATCACTCGTTGATTTATTATAAATTTAAATAAGTAAAATAAAAATGTTGCTAATGTGTACATTCTAAAAATAATTATTAAAACAATGAATTTATCATAAGTTTTGCGTTTGTTTGTGTTGTACATAATTTTTACTAGGATATTGTAAAACATATTTCGGATTTCGATCGGAATTACTCCATTTTTCAGCCAAAAAAATAATAATAAGTAGAAATGTCTTTTTAATAACAAGTCAAAGTATAATGAAGGGCAAAAACGAACTGAATATTGAAATACCAAAATATAATTTTTAAAAACAACAATTGAATACAAGACGTTTCACTTTAAATAGAGTCATCTTGAGGTGGTTACAAAACAGCTTTACAAGTTTCTTATCTGCTAAAACTATGAACTTGAATCAGTTGGTCAATCCTCATTTCCTTAAAAAAACATAATGGAAATGTAGAAAATAATAATAATTTCAATCAAATTTCTGTTTGAAAAGTTCCCGTGTTGAGGTAAGAAACGAAATTATAAATGCGTCATTCACATGAAAGTAGAAGCGAGTGATGTTTACCCTTGTCTTATTAGCGGATTGGATAATTGTAGCCAACTTAATCTGATAAGGACGATGTAATTTAAGGTCGTTGACTACGCGTTTCTACAGGGCGTGTTACTTACAGTTCTACGATGATGAGATTTATCTATCATTATTTTTTTACACCTTCATTAATTTCAACCGTGGGAAGGAAAAAAATGGTGTTTAGATTTATGTAAAATTGCAACTTCAAGGAGACGTGATTGAATGTATGTTAACGTTAAATAATCGACTCTTTGATATTAGCATGGTCTTAAATGCATTAAGTGCCATTGAATATGCATTAAATGTTAGTGTTTTTCCTTTCATAATGGATATTAGAGAAAATTTTTTAATTACATATATTATGATTTACGAGCATTATAGAAATTGTTGACTTTCATATTTTGTTTTTTTTACTTAGAGAAAAATGATTCCGTGTAGTAATTCGAAAATGTGATAGAATCTTAGAAAGCAATTTGAAATTATTATCAAAAAGATTATATATAATAACTAGAAAATAAGTTGATTATCATACAATATATAAATTGTCATACTGAAAAAATTAGTAGAAATAGAAAAGAGAACAGAAAAGATCCTTCGTATCGAAGAATAATTTGAGCACAACAAGTAGATGTATATTCTTAGAAACTTTAAGTTCAACTTGTAGCAAACATTGCAAGCAAACATTGGAATTCTTGAAATTACTTGGAGAACAAACAAGACCTACCGGGGAAGCCGATAGCGTTGTCTCTTTGAAATTTACTCGACCTAGATCGAACCGCTAATCATTAGTTGCAAACTTTAATGGAAGTAGCTTTTTCTTTTCTTTGAAAAATGCATTCTATGTATGCCTTCGGCAATGCACAACTTCAAAGCACCACGTTCATTCTTCTATTCATTTTCTTTATTCTTTTTTATGATTTATGTAATTTTTATATTACTGATAAAAGATTATTGGATTAAATATTGTTATATAGATTAAGAAATTATCTTATCATCAACGTTGTGAAAGTTGGTTTAGTTGGGCAGCAAACGGTGCGTATCCATACGATTACTACATCTTTATATGCCGTCTTACATGGTATCTATGCAAATCAGTGATACAACATATTACTACCTTACTATGTATAATTTGCTCATTACTGTTACTAACGATTTGCTACTTTCACCGTATCGTATATAATGACGTTCATCGGACGCTTCGAGTCTAAATGAACGCTGTTCTTGTCAAAAGCAATCGCGTCAAAAGAATGCAACGTAGCACGATGCGCACAATAAAACGGTTAAAAAAAAGCCGTCTTGAAATGTAGCTTTCGGGGTCAGCAGCCCTGCTGCATTTCGCCGCGGATCGCAACAGCGGCGCTCCGCGTTGACCACTCACGCGGTCGGACTGCAATAACACGGCAGCACGAAACAAACCGACGAGTGCTATCGGGTTCAAAGCGGTCGACAGACCAGTTTACCAGAACGAACGAATGAACGAAGGAACAAACGGACAGACAGACAGACAGCTAGCGCGAGGGCCAAGCCGGAGCCGAGAAAAAAAAAGACCGTGGGAGCGCGAGACCACCTGTATTATTGGAAAGGGCCGCAGTCTCACGTGCGTTACGAGGCAACAACCCCATTATCCCCAATTATCCGCGATGCGTTTGAGAATGAGTTTCGGGCCAGAATCCGCGCGAGAACACCGCAGTATCGCGACCCAAACATCACTGAGCCTCGGAGATATGGAGCGCAGCGGAAGAGGAAGGGAAGGAGGAGGAGATGCAGAGAGAGAAAGAGAGACTGGAGCACCGGCGATCCATTGTCTGGCGTCTGCCGTCAGACACGGATCGATTCACCGTTTTGGCGCGGTGTCTGGTCTGCACGTCTCTTCCGACGACCCGCAAAGCCGCGATCGGAACAGTCGCATGCTGCGGCGACCGCGGAGACTGTTTCGACGGTTGTGTGATTTCGAAATATCTGAATTAACATCTCGAAAATTTGAGAGAATTTTAGTAGCAGTTTCCTTACAAAAAATCCCCAAAGTAATATTCTTAAGAATAGTTACATTTTTATGTATTCTTTTTAAACAAATCAATCTTACATCGATCTAACTAAGCTATTTAACATTAAATCTGTATATATTCTTTCGTTTTGGTTTCATATTTTATACTAGTCCTCCGTCTAAAACTGCGTTGAAATAATAATGATAATAGATCGAATCAAACTACGTATTGGAAGTGATATTTTCGAGCACGGACGTGAATGTCGGTTGATCATGCCAGAGGCAATAAGTGCGTATAAATCCGCGAATATAACCTGGAGAATAGCAGTGCTTCTTATATAGCATAATCTGCTTGCGGGTGGATGAAGCACTAGCGGTATTATCACTCACGGGTTAACATTCTCATTTACAGCGCATAATGATAAAAGATGAAAATATCAATTTTTTGTATAATATTTTAAGATATGCTATATAGCCTATGTCCCGTCTAATGTATGTAAGTGTGGGTGTATTTGGAGAAATCGGTTTAAATGGTTTTGAACATACGGTAACAAAAAAAAACAGGCTTTCTCTTTATACGTGTATTAGTATATGTTGTACGAAGATTTTTTATCTGAAAAAAAGACGAAAAAATCTATAAAATGAGACTAATATTATACAGAGAATATTGAGAATATTAGCAAAAGAACAGAATAGTCAGAAAGTATTTCATTCGATCATGTACAAATCGAAATAATGCAACGATCTATTACCTAGCATTTTGCTAGCATCAGCCCCGAATCGATACCCTTGATTCGAACTGCCTCTTAACCGCAAGGCATGCGACCGATTCGCCGCGAAGAGCTGATGCAGAGCTATTCTGACGACCGCGTCGAATGCCTCCGGTGTAATCGTGAGCGGAAGGACGAATGGAGAAGGTCGAATAGACGATTATAGCTGTTGGGTTGAAACCATTGCAAGATCTACTGAGAGTTGTTTTTTGATGTAGTTAATGTAGCATGTCGGTGCGCGAGATCTTTTTGGTTGAAAGCGTTGTTGTTGGATATGTAATGTGGGAAAGATAAGTAGAACTAACGATGCTCGAAATGGTGATAACAAATCGAGACCAGCAGAGACTCGCCGTTCGATTGAAATTTGTATCGCTGTATCGTAACGGGAACGCTATAAAGCGTGATCAAAATGTGCCTTGGAGACGACTTTGAAGGTAACAGGACTGACAAAGAAGAGATAGGTAAACGCCGGCGAATACACCACAGATGGAGGTGGATGGCTATAAATGCATTTTTGTGGTCGTACACTCCTTTTTATAACGGAGCAGTGTTTATATCAGGAGAAAACTTGTGCTTGCCAGGCTCGCCTCGTGGTAACGATGCTGAAGGATGAAATAGAAGAAGAGATAGAGTGAAAAAGCATTCCACGTAAAGCCGTTATGTTAGCTGGCGTTAATAGAGGGTGTTTATCGCATATTTTTTTCGCACCGTTATCTTCACGAATATGTTACCAATTACTATGCTATAAATAACGAAGTAACCGGAAGCTGATAAAAAAACATAATATCTACATATAACAAATTCAAGCTCTTCTTCTCCAGTAGATATTAATAGCATTAATAAACAAATTTAATTGTTTTATTGACCCATCTGTGATATCCCATTGTTGGAATGCAGAAAAAATTGCTAACTTTAAAATCGATATCGGATTTTAATTTTGACCTAAATTAGATGAAGAGATTTATTGCGAAAAAATATTATCTCAGCCAGATATATCAACCATTCGCAGGATTATGAAATAAATATTTTAATCACACTATTCAACAAAAGAAATTCAAGTGCAGATTTATCATGACGTTAACGCGGTTTGTGCAAACGGAGTCATACCTAAGACTGATAGAAATTTTATACGTAACTGTCTCTCATGCATAAATCGTAACAATTAGAAGCGGCTTATGAATCTTCCATTTTACGTGTAGAGAGTATGACCGATGCGCACGGCATACCTGGTGATATGCGACTCGTTCTGAGCGAAAGCAAACCAAATATGCTACATTCTAAAAAGTGCAGCGGCTAGCTGGTCAACTAATCACCGTATAACTACCGTATTCGACAGAAACTTCCTAAACCTAAGGAGGGTGTAACTTAACCGCGCGGTATCTCAACAAAGTCGATCGGCGAAGGTGATCTAAACCGCTCAATCATGGAAGGCAAATTGAGGGTGAGCCACGAAAATAGTGCACTTTAGAGGACTCTGGGCGAGTTCCACGGAACGGTTGGCGTGTCACGAGAGATTTACAGTCTCGCACACCGGAAAAGGTTTAGACCACCGAGGAGGGTGGCCAGTGAAAAATGGTTTCCGGTGGCGGTAGCTCATAGCAGGCGTTTATACATCCACGGCAGGCGATGTACACAACGTCTACAGAAACTAATGCCGGACCACCTGGTGAACACGCTTGGATACGTGCTCATGCTACCGGGATTTATCTAAAACAGATTCTCATCGACAATATCTGCATATTATCAGAGTGCATCGTGTACGACGAGAGACTCTTCGAGGAATGTGCATCAAGGTAGTTTTGCTGAGAACTTCGCCAAGCGTTTCATCCGTCGAAGTTACCGGTTCCATAGTTAACACCACGCGATTCTTGCTGTGTACGCTCTCGCTCTTCCAGCTTATGCCGCGTTATTTCGAGTCGCCTGGAAGTGCTCGTGAGAAGATACAATGGAGGATTGTTTAATTTGGTATTGTCAAAGTGTGCTGCGCAGGACAAGTGTATAAGGCATCATTTTTACTGCATCACTGTGATTGGATTGGCCGAATATCGTTTACAATACAAACTTGTTATTCTTGAATCGTTCTGAAATGAACATTTTCAGTAAAGCTCACCTTTGTCTATCTGTATTTTCTCATTTATCGCGCCGATCTTTCGACACAAATACGCGAATTACCAACCAAATCCTCACACAACTAAGATTATAACGCGCACGGCGGCATGAGCATTGTTACTCATTTTCGCGAACCGTACGGTCTGTTTACGCCGGCGATTACGAGGCTAGGAGTTAAGTGTTAAGGGTTTCAGCTTTTGTTCGTTTCGCGTTCGGGCGTGAACCACGTGTCGTTACACGGTCAGGCCACTATTTTCCATGACGATCCCTTCAATCAGGAATTATACAGCGGCATGTAACTCGTGTTACCGCCGCCGCGTATGCACAACTCGCGGCTTACACCTTTCAAAGCACAATTTTCATAATAATATGCGAGAGCAGCAGAGTCGCAGCCTGCTGCATGGCTCCACCTGACGCGGAGCGGACCATGCGGCAGATGACCACCAGTCCCCCGACATTATGTGCCTCGAAACCAGCCGGGAATAATGGGCTCGATAGATGTGAACTGCCACCAATGTCAACCGCGCGCATTGACTGTTGTGAGTATGTCACTATTACCAAAAATCGAGCGGCATGATGGTTAAAAGGAAGAAGAAAGAAGCTTCGACGTATATAGCAAAGGTGCAACGAAGACTCCGCCGGCCGGTCAAATTGCTACCTTCTCCAGCACACCTCCTTATTGCGGTTCTAGTTCCGTCGTGGAAAATCACTTTGAGGCAGTTTCCAACGGAATTGGTTAAAGGAGCGACAACTATGATTGGACTTATACGACGAGCGATGGTTAGAGAAAACGTTAGGAATTTAGATTAAGCTTTTACATGTGTATTTGACATCTGGCGAGGTGCCTTTTTGGAATTTTGCAGATGATGAGGAGTCTTTCGTGTCTATTTTTAGTTGCAACAATTTATTTATTAATAAAATAAATTTATAGTTCTAAAGCATTCAAAACGAAGGAATATTATTGAATTTGGTGCGATACCACTCTTAATCGGAAAAATCAAAATATTTTACAATAAAAACTATCATGTAAAATGTAAATAGAGCTAATATAATAATAACTCAATAATTTTCAAACTCAAATAATTTTCCATATTCCGTCGCATATACATATTGGCATTATTATCCATCAGATTGAAGAGGATGATGTCACATCAGCCCGTAATAAATCAGTTTTGCATTTTACGTTTTGCGGACGAAATATCAGATTATCGATTTTCCTGTCCGCTGCGAAACTAGCGGCCTTGATCCTTCACGTAGGAAGTTCATGACCGTGATCAGGAAGATTGCATCGAGTCGCTCGCGGACTCAAACCGAGAATACAGGCAGAGATTCTCACGCGAGTTTCGCGTGCAGGCGTACCGTGCGCGTTCTTGCATCACGAGCTCTCGACCATCGTTTTCTTACCGCGCGTGCAACTTTCGAAATATCGTGGCGCTCTGCTCTACGGTTCGGTGCCTATCAATCACTTGACTCATGGTCGACAATAAGACTCCTCGAAGAGAGCTATTATCTGCAGACTCTGGTGATGCGACCTCCGGGCTGGACCTCAAGTCCTCGCCAGACGACTGCGAAGCCGCACGAAAATTTCAATGTTCTGCAAAATGGCGAAAATAAAGCTTCGATGCAACAGAATTTCATGTATCATGTTTCGCGTGTTGTCAGTGTTAATGAATAATATTATTTTGATAAATTCAAGCCTTCGCTAGTGAATGTTAATAAACAAATTCAACAAATTTATGCTATTAAATTCTTCATCTAATTTAGGGCCAAGAATTAAGTGGTATCAATTTTAAGATTGGCGATTTTCTACATTTTTTATGTTCGACAAATCTAGTCAACCGTACGCAGATAATTTGCTAGACAGGTCGATGAACAATTTGTTCATCAATGCTTATTAATATAATTTTTATTATATTTTATTTAATTTTAAAACTTTTCCTTGAGAATTTAATTTAAAGTTAAGAATTTAATTTAAAATTAATTTAAAGAGATTTTAAAAATTTGTAATTCTTTGAAAAAAAATTTACAAAGTACGATGCTTTTTTGCTAATAAATATTACACGGTTGTGCATATATCTATTCTACATCTTTGAAAAATTCTTTTGAATCGTTTGATTATAAATCGATATTACAGAGTACATCGTGAAGATCTCCTTAAAATGAATGGAAGTAATATCAGTAAAGAAGCACATGTTGGAGCTGAGGGGAAAGAGAGGTATGATGGGCTCTCAGAGGCCTCACGTTCGTATTAAATCTCAGGCCCGATGGCATAATGAAAAAATCCGACAGTAGACATAAGTCAAGGGCCGTCGCGAGGAAGAGCGATCGGGCTTGTTCCCCTCGGCGAATGATACATCGATCTCACGCCGCGTCAATGGCAGGGCTGAGAGTGGCGAGGGAGAAACGAGATTCCATTATTAGTGCGGAGAAGAACGCCCCGCAACGATAGATATTCTCCGCTAGTATAATATACCCTGATCTCTGTAAAACATGTTAGAATCTGGAATTAACTTTTCGTACACATTATTTTTTTTTACATAGTAGTCTTCATTACTATTATTGAAACTTTTAGTAATCGTCCTTCTACGTTATTAAAGTTACTTGATAACTATAACTTTTGACTGTTTAAAATAATTAATTGACTGTCATTATTGCAAACTTTACACTTTCTTATTACTTACCAATTTTATGCACTCAATATAAATATTTTATTATTTTTTATTTTATTTTTTGTATTATTTATATTTTATATATTATTTTTTATATTTTATTATTTTAATATAAATATTAAAGAATCAGCTGAACACAATAAATGTAAATTTTTCCATCGGAATGGCAAATTATCTGCATGCCATCGATCGACGGTTGTCGAACATTGAAAATGCAGTATATCACGAACTTTTAAAATCGATATAAATAAAATCGATATCGATTTTAAAAGTTCGCGATATATTCATTTTCAATGTCCGACTAAATCAAGTCGGCAACACCTGAATAATTTAATCGAACAATCGGTAAAAATGCTATTCAATTTATTGATATTCACTGGCGAAAAGAGAGTTTGAATTTGTTTAATTTGAATATCTCAAGGTATTAGTAATGTACTCTGCTGGAGTAGCTTTTTCAGAAATTCCTCAGTTCTTGGAAGTAACTTTGCAGATTCGATGCAATTCAGCGAAGAATCGCGTGACAGACTAGCATGCATATCCTCGAGGAAGAAAACTCGTCATGCGATGAAATGTTGATGTGTGCTTGTAGCCGAGAGCGCGCTACGAGTACCAAGACAATCTATCGTTGCATTACGGAAACGTAATGCCACGTACTCGCCGACGGCGCGAATCGTCACGAATGCAGCAAAACTGAAACCAACCGCCGGGAATTCATGAATCACGCGACACGCATCGTTTCTAACTTCCTCTTATGTGTTCGTTTTATTAATCCATCAAAATTCGTAAAACTCGCCGCAGCGTGGAAACTACTTACCAATTATTCTGCCACTTTATTGCATTTCTTTGTTGGAGCGTTGCAAGTACAGCGTGGTTCCTCTGCATGATTGGAAGTTACACACGATGCTTCTTCAATTTTTCATTGAATTTTATCTTAATAAAATTTTAATTAAATAGAGTCGGAATTTTTAACAATTTTACACTAAAGATATAAAATTTCGATATTACGTTGATCAAAGAATAGGAGTATCAGCCAGATATATCACTTGCGCACATCATGTGTATATTGCGTATCATAAGAAAAACAATTCTTCAACTTCTGGAGGAAGATGATTAAAGGCCATACATCGGGCGGTTTTTGTGCACTTCTCGTTCTCTTAGATTTATTCGCGGTCTATAGTTTTCTTCGAAATGACATGCAAATGTAATAGGCATTCAAGGCGAGTCTGGTTTTTCAGGGCGTAACCCTTAGAAATTCTGGTCGGTTGGTTGGTCGATGCAGAACGTCGAGGGCGGTGCATCTGTCAGCGGAAGATTTATATCCTGAGGCCGAGGTTGCTTCTACCCATTCCCAACTCGCGATCGTTCTGGGCACGCCGGCAAAAAGCAAAGTTTCGTTTCGGAATTCGCGAATCGGCGATGCCTTCGGAAAAAAACTTCGTTTCTTACATCACGCAAGCGAATTAGAATGTTCCAGTTTGATTTACCGCGTGTATCGTTATATAATTATCTAATTGTAAGAGTTCAATACTGAAGTTAAATGAAGCTTAAAGTATGAATCGAATAAAATCATGTTTGCTCGTATGTGCGAAACATATGCGCGAGAATGTTCGCAGCGATTAAACGGAAATCTATAAGAACGCCTATTAGCAAATTGGACAATGGCCTTTGTCCATTAGCGATCCCAGGAAAGTAACTAGCTCTTAATTAATTGCATATTCACAGCTATCGTTTTACGGCACGCGAAACATATAACACTCGTTTTTTTTAATACTTTATGGATCATGATAAAGATTCAAATCCAGATACTGGTCCATGCTATAAAATTAAGTATGTTTTATCGATATTAACACATAATAATTCTTCTGAAAAACTACAAATAAAATAATAAATACAAAAATTCCTACATTAATTGTTTAAAATAAATTATCAATTTAATTCTTAATAAAATAAGCGTTCATGTACAATATATCATGTAAGTTGACCTTAGATAAGGTAAGATGAACAAATTCTCTCAATATTAAAGAAGAGTGTGATTAAACAACAACGCTGTAACATTCACAGGAAATAATAATTGTGATTTGAGGGGGAGTTGAAATCCAATGCTCCCACTGATCTTTCCTCGAGGTACGAACACCAGGCATTAACGTTACTACGGCGTGTTTCAAAATGGAGGATTCCGGCTCGGCGAGAAAACGATGCGCGGCGCGATTATAACTCGGCGAGGGCCGTCGGGTCTATCAAAACCCGCTCGGCCATACATCAATGCCACCTATACGTATAATTTCGATGTCGACTGGCTCTCTTGGTCTTATTTGCCACGCGTGAAAGCGAAGGCGTACGCGCCGCAATGCGAGATTTGATGTTAGGTAGACGCAGCGCACTTTGTTTCATTCTTTTGCACGCTGATGCAGTCCTTTCGCGATGCTGCATGCAGCGAGCTGATGGAATAGGTATACGAAAAGAAGGCATTTTATAACTCGTTATTATCGTTCACTATATCCACATGTAAATGTAAGATGAAGGAAAAGGAAAATTAATGGTCACTAATTACACATCAAAGTTTATTTAAAGTCAACTTATAAGAAATACGATTATATATTTACATCTATTATATTTCATAGTAGTTCAGTATTACATTACGCAGTACAGTTCGCAACAGATGTCGCGACGTATCGTGTAATTGTTTTATTCACAGTCCAATTGACCGTCGTTATTACACAGTCTAACTAAGTAGAGATTGATTAACTAAAAATACATAAATGAAAAATACATAGCGTTTGATCGAAGAAGATATAGAGCATTATTGACAGTTAAATGATACGGTATTACTCGAAAGTAATAAATGTCACATTGTAATTTAATGGCCATGTAATTTTGATCACTTAACTGTTATCGCGCTATGAATTATAAAGATATAAGTACAGTGTCAATATTAGTGTTCCCTTTGTTATGACTTTTATTTGAACATCGAGGGAAATACGGTTCATTAATTACTCGATACTTCTTTATACTTTTAGCAATACCAAATTTATACTACCATATAGATCGCATTATAAATACAGGATGTGTAATCCAATATTTTGAATAAGTGTTGTAACTTCTTCACGCGAGTGAGAGTTTCTTTAGATTTTTAAGCAAGTTTCAACTCTGTGTTATGACTACGTTCGTAGAATGTGCGTACGTTCAGTAATATTCTTCTCCGCCATTTTGTGAGATCTCGAAGGACCAGGGCGCGGGCGAGGATGCCCATACACCACGCATTCTTCTTGCGTCAAGATCGGTAATAACCCAATAAATCAGGGTACCCCAGCCGGTGCAATTACGTTCCGTGGCTGAACCCAACTCGCAGAACCCAACCCCTCTCGTAAATATTGCCCTCTGCGCACCGACGCAGCATTCTCGCCGGATCCACCGCAGTTTTTCTCTCTCTCTCGGTTTCCATTTCTTTTTTTACTGCGATCTCACGACCCTGCCGCAACGCAGGGGATCTTCCTCGTGTGCATCATGCCGGGGTTGTTGACGATACTTGTGCCTCATCCCCTTTGCGAGCATCTCGTTTTTTTATTACCGCTCGCCGTTCTCTTCCAGCACACGGACACTATAACGAAACCATGGGAACCGTCGTGGCGTGGAGTGTTCGAATCTTTTCGGGGAGTTTAATTGCCACTGTGCGATCTGTTAATTCGCGAGTGTCAGCTTGAGAAAACGAGCCGAGAAGCGAGAGGGAGGATTTATCTCTCTGCCGTAGACGTGAAGATTCTAAGGGAGCGCGTGTTTGCGAAAATATGAGGGTCGAAACGCGATGGACAAGAATGCGTCTGAGCGCCATGAGTAGGCGATAAAAAAGTAAAACAGAGAGAGAATAGATATGCTTCTATTGCAAAGTACATCAAACGAAGAAAAATCAGTATATTTAACATCAAATTGACAGCTTCCTAAGATGTAATTAATAATATATGAATAATAAATAATGTAAATAGTATTAAAAATAACAAAATTGATTAAGCTCGTTCAAATTTAAACAAATAATGTAACAGTTAAGCCTTTATTATTAATTTCATTAATTTCTCGCTCGTATTAGGCTTAACTGTTACATTATTCGTAAATAATATTTCCTACATATTATTGGAAAAAGACTATTATGACTTGAATATTTGTATTTATTTTTCAATTATTTCCGACAATTACTTCGTCAGATGCAGCGCTGATGAACATTCTCACGATTACCTTTCAGGGCAAGGACTTACTCGTGGCGCGTTTCCCGAAAATTGTCGCCAGCATGCGATGCCGTGCACGTTTCACACATGGCATACGACAGGTATACCATCACAGAAACGCAATTCTATCAATTTCGTTATTCTCGAAAGGGACAGGAGAGATGCTTGGCGTTCATTACTTTTGACAGCTGGCCACCATTATGCTAATAATACAGCATCGTCGCGCAACTATCGGTAACGATCCGTTGATTGTTATTCATGGCGAAGCATTAAGTAGGAAAGCGTAAAATGACACAGGCAAATTATAATACATCGTTTGGTGGGAAATTTGCACGAAAAAAAAAACGGTAAAAATTAAATAAACACAAGGTCTCAGCAAGACCGTTCAAGTAAATGTCGCAAATGATGCATCCGAAATGGTCTCGGTATTGCCTGACAATTATCGTTATGAGCAAACACGCAATATAAATAACACGACAAGAGAGAGAGAGAGATAGAGTTAGGTTTCAGAACTTGCATTACACCATATAGATCGACACTGAATATTTGACTTGTTTAATCCTTTAGTTTTACGAATTAACCGATTTGCTTTACTATTTCTACGCTTGCTAAAACGATAGAATGTTATGCATCGTATGAATTCGTTTAATAATATCACGACTTTTGCAATCTTGTCCTTCTTAGTTGATATCGTAAACAGCATGTATGAGTAATAACAAGAACTCTAGATGATTATTAACGGAACATGACATTGTTGTTTCGATGGCAATCACTCTCCATAATTATTTTCATTAAGAATGTCTTAATATTATAATATTTATAAAAATTTATTATACTGATGTTTGATTGAGATTTAATCTTTATCTATTTGCCTAAATCTAAATTGAAATTTCTGATTTAAGCATTCTACTTAGCTTGCATACATCTTGCTGCTATCACTTGCGTTTGCGTAATCCCTTTTGCTGCAGAATAGGTATACAAATATTTTTTTATCGTTCTGAATAGGCACTGAGGAAGAATAGCAATGATTTTAGAAACGCTTTAGTTCGCCATCGGCATTTTGGCGTTAGGCGATAAATCTCGAGGCGAGTGGGCTTTAGGAGCCTTCGCCGTGTTAGAAAAGAAGAAAGTAAAATGCGAAAACGAGAGAATGCGCGCTTGCCAATAGATTTACGAGGCCATCCGTCTTCGTAGTATACGCACTTGATGCTCACGCTCGCGATAAAAGCGCAGCTCGTCTACGCGTGCATGTACATGTGCGCACGCCACATATACATATGTACGTGCGATTCCAGAGGAACGGTTCGTTATTATAACCCACGAGGCGTAATTGTTTCCAAGGAACCGACATGGAGAAGACCTTGCCTGAGAACCCAGAGGTATTAGCAGTCTTTCTACAGGACGTTTCAGTAATAGTGCCAGTAGTCACGATCACTTTGCTTGATTCTAAATTCTTATTGTAATAGCTTGAAAGAACTGAATATTAATCGGTACGATTGTAAACTGCCAGTATTATCATAAGGAGAACTCTTACTATGAAAGAGAAAAGCATATAATTATAAAATATATACATTTATAGAAATAAAACACTGAAAGTTATTTATTCAATTTGTATTTAACTCTATTTTTATCAAGCTTCAGTTCGATCTTAATTTCTGAAATCGTTAAAGAAACGTATAATAAGAAAGTTTTACAGAACGGATTAAAATGATTGATAAATTCACTATTTAAACTCATTAATCTTTTAGCGCTTAACTTGTTTAACTTATCAAAATGTACAAGAAAGTTATGTTAACACGAGCTATAATTTAAATTCGACGAAGTTATAGCGATAACATAGTTCTAGATAACGTGATGGCAAGTACTGGATTAACATAACAGAATGATAACACAGTTAGGCACGTTAGTCTTAGCAAGGTTTTGTTAAATTTAAATTTGGAAAGTTGCAAATATGTGACGGTTTTGACGGCACTGATATCGGTGAGACCTTGCTCGAAAATATCGTGATATTAGTTTGCCTTCCGCGGGAAGCCCGAATGATAGTGCCGCTAGTCACGACTACCTCGGTCGATTGCAATCTAGCGAGCGCGAAGGAAATCTGCGGTTGTATTTTTATCAGTGTGATCATGCAAAGTTGCCTTTTTTTACAAGCGTATAGCGTCGGAAACCTGCAGCTTATCGATGTCACGACTTTATTCGAACTCCATGTGAGGTAACAGCGCCGAAAATAATCGGATAAAATGAGCGAGCTGTGAATTGCGATTAAATTAGAAGCACGTCAAGTCAAACGACATGTTGGCATATCTGATCGAATTTGTTGCCCACTGAATGAATTGACAATAAATTACGAATTCGAGACATAAATCAACCACGATTAATTTTATTTGTTTCCAGATTTGTCCTGCGTGAGGAAGATTGAAAGGATCTGTCTTGTTAAGATCGCCACAGAAGATTATTCTCAGAAGAGCTTTTTCCGATAGCTGCATAATTAATTGAATAATATGCAAATTTCTCCGCAATAATAAATGCCGGACTATTAATCAAACTTCGGATTACCAGTTCTTATTGCAAAATTGTGAAGAAAAATGCTAATAAAACGATTATTAATTACATAATATTATGCATTCGAAAAGCATGTTATTATATGTATTTCGAGCCATCACGCGATTAATGACTTTAATAGGCAGAACAAACAAGATAAATGTCCCAGTGATTGAACAGTGATTGCCCTAATAATTGAAAGATTATTAATGTATTTATGTTTAATGTTATATTAAATACGTATACGTTTTATATTAAACACATATATATTTTATATCGTGTTTAATGTTTAATATTTTTAATGCTCTGTAAAAAAGGTTGTAAAATTTTGTTAAAAGATACACCAATTTAAAATATTATTTGATGAGCATATAATTATTAAATCTATATTCGATAACTAAGACATGATTCGTTTTTTAATTCAATAACTGGTACAACCGGCTCATTAAAATGGCTCATTAAAAGTTTAATTGGTATTTATTCATTATTTTATTTTTCGATTACTGACAAACAAAAGTTTTATGCAAATGTCAGCTTAGTAATTACATTAATAATTTAATTAATGTAAAATTTATCGTTTTCTTATTAGTGCAATCATTGGGACATTTACCTTATTAGTAAAATAATGTAGGGGTAGCTTCCTCGAAAAGATTCAAAGTTCTCCAACGTAATCCGTAGCGTAACATAAAAATCAGTACAAAATTACCTTTTCAAAAAAAGGTAAAAAAAAGGTGCCAAATGTACGCGCAGAATACGAGATAAAATTATGAATAATACTACAAAATGCGTGATATCAGTACAAAATTACCTTTTTTAAAAAGGGTAAAAAAAGGCGCCAAGTGTACGCACAAAAACGGACCTCATTACAAAACTATTTGTATATATACATATATATATTTACTGTACTATTTGTCTATATATAGGTATTTTTAATCTACTTAAAAAGATATGATGTGTCAAAAAATGGCACCAAGTAGGAATAAATCTTTGAATAGTTGTGTATGTACACATGTATACAGCATAAAATATTATGTTTAATATTAAGTTCATAAAAATTTTAATTAAATAAAAAAATATTGCAAAAAATTTGGCGCTGCTATACCCGAAATATTTGAAAGTAATTTAAATGTGTTGTGTAAGATAAACGTAAATAATCTATATTCGATAATTAAGACATGATTCGTTTTTCAATTCAATAACTGGTACAACCGGCTCATTAAAATGGCTCATTAAAAGTTTAATTGGTATTTATTCATTATTTTATTTTTCGATTACTGACAAACAAAAGTTTTATGCAAATGTCAGCTTAGTAATTACATTAATAATTTAATTAATGTAAAATTTATCGTTTTCTTATTAGTGCAATCATTGGGACATTTACCTTATTAGTAAAATAATGTAGGGGTAGCTTCCTCGAAAAGATTCAAAGTTCTCCAACGTAATTCGTAGCGTAACATAAAAATAAATCATGAAATTTCAACTTTACTCTTTGTTCATTTTTGTTATTCATTTTCTCAGACAGTTTTAGAAACTGTCATTTTTTTCTTGGCGCAGATTGCATCCCTGCAGATGTAATATTTTATCGTCTGTGAGAGATAGGCGTGAATCCACGGCTGCTTAAGAAAATTTTTGCGTATTTCACAATGTTTTCGCGTTACAAGAAAATAGTGGAGATACGTGCGTCAGCGAGAGAAAAAAAATGATTTTTTAGAGCGCGAACCCGGAATGGCGCCGGCGGTCTGGTTTAATCTCGACACGCCCATTACACAGCGTACATATTACATCACGATCGCACTCGATAGCAAGCGAATCTATATGAGCCCTATAGCCCCCCATGCCTATCTACATGTAAGCCGCAATTAAAATTCAAGAAAAATTCTCGGAAACCTGTTTCGAGAGCGAGCGAAATATTTCGCTGCGGGGTGGTCACGCAGGAAAGCCAGTCACGGATGATCTTGTTTAATTGCCATAATTCTTGATGCTCCCCTCGAAATTTTTTGTCGTCTGCCATGTCTTATATTTTCCATTGTCCGTCGCAATGATCAATTATTCCGCGTAAGACTTGAATATCTTTCGACGCTTTGTTAGAAGCAAATTCTTGACGAAAAAGAAACTTTAATTACAATTTGCAATGTATGTACCTGATTTTACTTTTATTAATGTTTGACTAATATAACAAAAGTTTATAGTTGTAACAGAGAAGAATTTAATGATAAATATTATATTATATGTATATAATGCATTCTTTATATAATTTTATAATAATCATAATAAATATGTATGAAAATGAGATTATTATTCTTGTTTGTGTTTATGACACGCTAAACCTATATCACTGTAATTTCGTAGTTAGTAAGATTATTTAGTTTATCCACAATAATAATGTGACAATGCAGTGAGTATTCAGTAAGCGTTGTATAAACCGGTTATGTATAATTTGCGCAATATAGAAACATTCCTAGCATACCGGTTGCAATTTTTACTCGCTGCTAATCATACAATCAGTAAAAAAAAATACGATAAGGTCACACCGTGCTAGCCATGTTCCCAGAAAACAGTATCACTATTCTACCATTTTTACACCTCGCTGGTATTTTATTGCCTACTGTATCGGAATGTTTCCGCGGCGTCGGCAAGCAAGCCTATCGATTACGCGCGACGTCGGCGAGAGCGAGAGAGAAGAAATTTCTTCGTGGAAGTCATTTTCTAGCGTGAGTTATCTTGATACTCGGAAAATGTTGCGCAAGTAAAAAAAAAATGACGGCGTGGTAGTACGCCCGCGTGTGGAACTCTGGGTGTTGTTGCCGATTTCGTGAAATGGCGTGCATGCGGCACGAGAGCGTGGTCACGAGAGAGAGCCGCGGAACCACCATTTTGAAAGATGCTGCATCCTGCGGACCGTGCAGCCCACGCAACCTACGAAGAAATCTCACACCACCGCAACCACCCACGTTCCAATCCCATTGGTCGAGGCGTCCATGGGATATCACACTACTTACGGAGCCGGACTATTGCCAGGTTTGTACAGGACGTGAATCTTGAAACGATAGAATATTACTCGTTTATTTCAAAGAAGCAAAGAATTGTATTGCATTTATTATAGCAATATATATTATTCATTATTTATTAATAATCAAGAAACCGAAGAATTTTAATTAAAATGTGCGGTTAGCGGTTCAGTTGAGATACTGCTGATTGATAAATATTGGTTTGTATTTCGGAATAAGTGTGTTTCATGTATGTTTTGAATGAATGTTTATATTTTGTATTTTGATCATTTGTAGGTTGCAAAATTCTAACGAGGAAGAAATGGAATATTTTGTGTTGTTGGAAATTAGGAAAATTTATTTTCTTCACTCTCATCTTTCTCAGCAGTGGCGAATACAAAAGCTGTTGTAAATTGCGGTAAATAGAGTTGTCTAAATTTCATTCAACAAGCTCGAATAAGCTACCACTTGTGTCGAAAGTGCTCGAGAGCTAAGCCGAGAACGGTCATATCGAATTGAAGACAAAACACGTTTCGCCGGGTGGATAGGAAGGTGAACCCCGGCGAGTCTCAACACGAGAGTTCGCGGCTTCCCCTTCGCTGTTCGGATTACAGTGGGTT
Organism: Crematogaster levior; assembly: GCA_901521435.1. NCBI lineage: Eukaryota > Metazoa > Arthropoda > Insecta > Hymenoptera > Formicidae > Crematogaster > Crematogaster levior. Next base: position 47,587 of record CABEGB010000199.1, read on the forward strand.
AGACTAGGGCTAGATTATCTCAGTGACGGTAAGTATAGGTTGGATCGGCAGTTCTAGCCATCCCGCGGCCATACCAGGAGCATTGCTTCTCCGAACACGTAAATCCGCCGCGCTCGCCGAGCGCGCCGAGCCACGCGATAATTCATGGGACTTTATGCGCACCTTGTGTAATGCCAGCTCCGTCGGCTTTTTCTTGGCCTTCACTGCATCCTGAGAAAGGGAGAAGGGCAGGGAGCGAACAAAACCTTCGAATCATCGGCTTCGACGATTGCTTAAATATTTCACAATTTCGCAAAACAAATTTTTAAAAACATTTGAGAAAAACACTGAAAGTAAAAGGGAGAAATATTAAAACATGAAAAAATATCTGAGCTCGAACAACTGTCGCTTTCTTTCACTGAATTATATTATTAAAGTAGACTTTATGCGTTATGTAAATTAAATCGCTGTAAGAATGATGGCTAAAGTAATTTTGAATTTGTTGTTTATTTTTTGAAATTAAATGCAATTGTTACAATTTCCTCTTGACTTTTTCAACATTAATAATAATTTTGCAATCAATCTAAAGCTTCTAAAGTGACCATTAAAGTTCATTATACAGCGCCTTGGTAACGAGAGATTCGGAACTGCGTAAAATTGAACTTCTAATTTGTATTTAAATAACTGCAATTAATTGGATGCTATATTTTATTTTTCAAATTAATATTCATGGCAAATTATCGGAGTAACGATTAGCCGGATAATCTAATCGTGGTAATATCACTGCTTTTCTGCGGAAAGAATCTATGTAAAAACGACGGATTAAGCGATGAGAAAGGGAAACAAGGCAAGATGAAGAAGGAGAAGTTTAAGTATGTACTTGCGCGGGCTCTAACATTACTCCGTGGCGGTGTGAGATAATTTTTCCTCTGATTACTGGCGCGAGCAATATTTCAATTAGTTGTCAATTTAGTTGTCGGCGCCTGACGGACATATATACGAGGATACCGCGGCCGGGAATAATTAACAATAAATTATCCGAGGGAGCTATCATTACGCAGACTAATCGCGGCAAATTGACCGTTATATTATTAAGCAGCTTGTGGACGCTAATTGCGTGCCGCGTGTGAATCGTCTTTAGAGACTACGACGCCTGGTGAGAGGGGATCGTCGCGAACAACTAAGGTGAATAATTGAGAATCGTGTACGATCGCGTTCGGGATCGTAGATCATGCAAATTGATCGAAGCACTCGACGGAGTTAAATTGTTACAAGAAAAGGCGCTGCGGTGTTCAAAAGATCTCGTGAAAACATTCTGGTACCTGTAATTGATCGTTTGCTATTGTAAACTATTATTTTTCTCCGCTTATTTTATTGACTCTTGGACGTTAAAGAATGATCCGTTAAGGATTCATTAAAGAATGATGAAATAGAGTTAATGAGTTGCATAATGTCTTTGATATTCTCGAATCATTTTATTACTCATTGCTATAATTAGAAATATGTATAATTAAAATAATTAAAGTGGATTAAAATAATTAAAGTGGAAATAGTTTTCGAAATCTTATTTTAAATATTTTCATGTTAAATTGTAATTTAAATAAAATATTAATGTATAAATAGTAAATAAATAAATGTATTAATAGGAAACAATTATTACACTATTAATTTATTAATAGCAAATAGAACTTTAAAAATAATTTATATGTTATTTAAAAATCTTATGTAAAAATCAATGGAATGCATAAAGTTGCTAAATTTTAGGACTGGTCAATACTTTTTCTGGAAGAACAAATGTTTCCACTTGATTTGTGCAGAGGCCGCCACATTGCTCGAATGCGGTTGCAATCTGTATAATGCAACACAAGATGGCGTAGTTAGTATCCCCAAGTATGTAACAAGTCGTTTTATATAAATATAAATATAAAATAAGTCGTTTATTGATTATAAAATCTCAAAGAATACAAGCTGCAAATATATCGACGCATATTTCAATAAATATAAACAAAAATTTATATAAATTATACATATATTATAAAATAAAAATTAAGAATTATACTAATTTTATAAAATACAAATACAATGAAATGATTTCACAACACGTGCATATCTCAAAATGCATTTCAACATGCATTTCGCAAAAGAAGCTAAAGTAAAGACATAATCGTAATAAGTCATAACTATGAACAAAAGTCGGCAAAAATTATGCAACATTCACGTCACAATAAAATTTGAAACATGTTCTTTCAAAATGCAAAAGATGAAAGTATTTGTACGAAAAATCTTTTTATCTTTTTTATTTAAAAAAACATAACGGCATTGAGAATGATTAATTACTTTTCGTGCAGCTCGTTGCACAACAATGTAACGAAAGTAACGACAAGCTTATCGCTTCCGTTCGCTATCATCGCCATTACTAAAGTAAATGGAGAATTAAGTTGTGCGACTAAGTGTGCAATTTATGGCGATAGGCACGGGTCGAACGGCTCTCATTACACTGCACCTCGTAAACAGATACCTGCGAAAGATATTCATATCGAACTATAGATATGATGTTAAAAATGAAGCGTAAGAGGAAATTGGAGGTCACGTGATGCCAATTGTACTTCCCGGCGTCATCGCAGCGTAACCACAAGGTAATTTATTGTTCAAGATATGATTTATTTGCTCGGTATAACTACGATTTTATATATTATTTAATGTAAGAGCACCATTTTGTCGTAAATTATAGCTATAACTCATCCTAAATGTTACAATTCAATACGTTATGTAACTGTTTATATTTAAATTGCATATCTATAATATTGTAACATAGATTAGGCAATAGATATGTTTTAATAATAAAAACTGTTTCACTCTTATCGCTCGCATTTTATGCGAAAAATATAATGTTCTTAATTGTTTCTCAATTTTGAATTAATTAATTTTTTCATTATAGCTTTATTTCAAGGCTTAAATATGTATGTCGATATATTATGAAATACTCATAGCAATGTAAGTAAAGTAATCGAGAGGATAATACATTAAACAATAAAAAATCTAAAACGTACCATCGCATTTTAGGTGATTTGTACTTAAATTAAATTCGCTGGAAATAAATTAAAAAAAAGAGATATAAGAAGCAGCTTAAAAACTGGCGATATAAAAGTTATCCGTTACTAGATTAAAATGCGTATACAAAATAGCTCATACGTTAAAATCCACAGTAGCAAATTGCACTTTTGCTAGTGGCAATAGTTAACGTGGAAAACGAGGCGAGCCATACTGACGTGTCACGTAGTATCATTGTGAAATAAATGATTGCAAATGATGTGCAAGATCTCGCGAACGGAACAACAGCGACCATATTGCGTTGCATCGAGGTGCCACTTGTACGACATCGACTTTTACCGGAGCGAGCGATTTTGCGCTCGTGAAATGATTTCAATTTCTCCTCGTGCCAGCTCACGGAGCCGCCGCGATTCACCGTAATACGGGTCCTCGATCAAAGTGTGGAGCCGCGCTCACGATCTCGTACAATCGCATATCCGAGCGACTCGAAAGTGCGAAGCGTTTACACCGGTATTTGAACTTCGCTGATGACGGTAATCACGCTCGGCTCGACACTTCAATTGCACGTTTCGTCGGGTTCCTGCGCCTCGGTTATTTTACGATCGGGAGTAACCCACCGCGGTGGTCAGGATTCGCGTCCTTCTCGTCTTCTCCGTCGATCTTCGAAGTCACGGATCTTATGTTTCTCCTTTCAATTCCGTTCGACCCATCCTATTTTTACTAGAATTAGAATTCACGTATGCCTTTACCGCATTTATCGCACAAATTTATCGCCTTTATCGTGAACTAATTCAATATCGTATTAGCTTGTTGCAATGACAGCAGCAAAGTAGCAAAGCATTTATTATTATCGTCCCATTTCTATGAATAACTGGTAGGTGACAAATGTCATCGTTCGCTAGGAAGACTAGGTGATATGTGGGTCGTGACATAGTAGTATTGTAATTTACATTTTATCGTGTTTCTATACCCGGTCGATTTAAAGAAGAGCAGATAAAGTTTAGTTGAAAATTATAAAATGATGAAATATTCTTTTATACTTTATATATCTACTTTATACACTTTATATATTTGCGAATAATTAATTTGAGAGAGCTGGGGAGTAGCTGGTATTTAAAAAAAAAAATAAACTGTTAATTTTTTTATTTCTCAAAGTGAAAGCTGATGGTTTTCTATCACAGATAATACCACAGGAATACTGCGCTTTCGGAAGATCGTGCGGTCACATTGGCACTATTCGAAATTTTTCTATACGCGAATGAGTTATTACAGTGAATTGCTATTGTTGTGAGTTCCCACCGCGGGCTACCGTTATCTTTTTGACACATTGCACGTCATGGTACGATTCAATTGAAATGAAATTGGAATTAGGTATGGTCTGTAGTGTATCCTGTGTGGTCTGTGGTTTCAATACGGGTGATAACCCAAGAGAATCGAGGGACTCAAAATATTAATGCATTCATATTGCAATCATTTAGTCACTATTCAGATGATTTTTTAAATATTATAGAATTTAAATAATGGAAAATACATAAATTTTTGCAGAATGATGCGGCAATGCAAATTACGATTGCTTAGGAATAATTTCTTTACCAATCTGACAGAATGACTTCGAAGATAGCCTTGCGTTTCAAAAGGTCAATAATAATTTAAAAATAATAATAATTGTAATGTTCAAGTTGCAGTTTCAATTATACCGATTTTATTTCAGTTGACGCGTTAATTTCTTTTTCTATGTTTTATTTATGCTGCTTCTTCTGATTAAAGATTTATAAGAAGGAAAATTTATTACCACTCACTCCTG